>SNQJ01S0082760.1:0-35086 GCA_010110895.2 Picea sitchensis
TATATCGAATTTCACCATTCGCCATACAATATATACAATGTTTTTAGGTATTCCGTAGATACCAAAACCCTAATCCCTTAATCCGGGATTAATTTACAAATCAGCTAAAAATAGCAAAATCAGCTAAAAATAGCAAAAAAACAGGTGAAGGGATCGTCAGACGCAGTCGTCGTATCTGACGCACCCACACACACACACATGCAAAGAATATAACACATACCCAACAAATGCCTCCTACTCTTTTTTATACTAATTCTACCTTCTAAGGAAAATTCTAGAGGAATATCTTTCTAGAAGAAAATTTTTCTATTAGGTCTTATTACATTGACTTATTATCCTTTATTTATTAGGAATTATTAACTAATGTCGGCCTTTATTACATAGAAAACATATCCTACTAACTAATGACCCATCGAGAGGGGTTAGGATCAGATCCTAACACGCCCCCCCCCTTCAAAAGCATCCTTGTCCTCAAGGTTGTAGGTGCATAAACTGCTGGAGTATGGTTGTTGGTGATGTGTCCTTCCACTTTATCAACACTTACTTGATAGTTATGGCATGTACATAAAATTAACGGAGATTGAGGACTTCATCTGGTTGGATACAAAGGGAGCCTTCTTCATATAATTCTAGAAGGATGGTTTGGACCCTGCAATTCTGTCCCACCACTTTCTTCAGACATGAAACATGGAACACCAGATGGATTTTGGAAGTAGCCGAAAGGGACAATTTGTAGGCAACTGAAGCGATATGCTTGATGATATGGTAGGGCTCATAAAAATTGGGTTCTAACTTGTGATTTCTCTGGGCTTTGACATATGTTTTATTGTAAGGTTGTAGTTGAAGAAACACATGATCACCTTCTTGAAAAACCCTTTTCGAATGATGCTAGTCTGCTTGTTGATTCATGCAATTTTGGGCCATGTGGAGGTTATCCTTTAGAGCTACGATGGTGGCTATGTGACCTTGCAACATTGTATCAATATATTGGACCTTTGATGTGCCTAGAATATATGTAGTGACTATAGGTGGGCATTGGCCATACACTGCTTCATATGGGGTCATTTTAGTGGTCGTATGATAGGAAGTGTTGTACCGCCATTTTTCCAAGAGGATCCATTGCACCCACTGGTGTTTCTTGTCTGAAGAAAAACACCGCAAGTAGGTTTCCAATTTGTTTTTGACTTTTTTTGTTTAGTCGTCAGACTGGGGGTGATATGTTGTGCTCGTGTTCAGTTGGGTTCCCTGCAATTTAAACGGATATTTCCAAAATGTTTTGGTGAAAGAGGGGTCACGATCAGATACAATAAATGTGGGCATGCCATGTAACATGAAAATATGATCAAGGAAAATTTGTGCTACTAGTGCTAGTGTCAAAGGGTGGGATAAGGCACAAAAATGAGCATACTTAGAAAGGTGATCAACCCCCACCATGATTATGGACTTGTTCCCATATTTAGGAAGGACCACTATAAAATCCATGGATATTTATGTCCATATAGAAGTTGGAATGGGCAGGGGTTGTAGGGCACCTAGAGACTTGATAGTTTCACCTTTATTATGTTGGCACACCTCACATTCTTTGACAAAGTGAAGTATATACTTATTCATGACTTCCTAGAAAAAATAATGATGGGAACACGCATATGTATTTTGGAAGCCTGAGTGACCCACAATAGCTTATGAGTGCAACTCATTTAAGAGCCTTAGCTTGAGTGCTCAAGAGGATGAGAGAACCATACAATCTTTATATTTGAGAATATTTTCCTTCCAATTGTAGCCGATGGGAGGATTAGGGTCCTCTTGAAGGCGTTGAATTAACTTGGAGAGAGTAAGGTGTGTTAGCCACTCTTGGCATACTTCTTCAATAAAATCAGGGATCAGTAAGGATAAGGAAAAGAGGGAGTTGTATTCCTCAAGTTGGCATGATAATGCATCGACTGCTATATTATATTTTCCCTTTTTGTATATGATTTCATAATCATAACCCAACATTTTGGTCAACCACTTATTTGTTCTCGGGAGGATAATCGTTGCTCCAAAAAATATTTCAAACTATGGTGATCTATTTTGATATGAAAATGACGTCCCAAGAGATATGGCCGCCATGTGTGCATCGCATGGAGAACCTCCATCATTTGTTTTTCATACGTATATCTTCCCAGATTGTGGCCACTCAACACTTAGCTAGTAAAGGCCAAAGGTATACCATCTTGTGTGAGCATTGCGCCTATACTAGTGTCAGAAGCATCTGATTCCACCACAAAGGTTTTATTGAAGTCAGGTACTACGAGGACAGGAGTAGTGCACATGGCCCTATTTAATTATGTGAAGGATTTCTCAACAACAAGTGTCCAATGAAATGCATTCTTCTTAAGAAAGTCGGTAAATGGATTAGCAATTTTTCCATAATGGTGGACAAATTTCTTGTAATATCTTGTGAGACCAAGAAAACCCCTTAGGCGCTTTAAGGTCTTGGGTCTTGACTATTCCTGCAAAGATTATATCTTTTTGGGGTCCACTTTTACCCCTTCTTGACTAACAATGTGTCCCAAGTATTCCACTTCACTCACTCCAAATGAGCATTTGGTATTTTTTACAAACAATTGGTTTTCCTGCAACAAGTGAAGTAATTTGTCCACATGAATAAGGTCTCTATCCCAAGTGTGGTTGTAAATGAGGATGTAATAAAAGAAAACCAAGACAAAATTTCGAAGGTAAGTTTTCAATAATTTTTTCATGAGACTTTGGAAGGTGGATGGGGCATTGTAAAGGCCAAAAGGCATGACCAAGAATTCATAATGGCCTTCATGAGTTCTAAAAGAAGTCTTTAGATAATATTCCTCCTTCATCTAGATCTAGTGATAGCCGAAGTGAAGGTCCAATTTTGTGAATACACATGCACCATGGAGTTCACCCAACAGAACATCAATGACATGGATGGAAAAATTATCTTTGATGGTCAGTTTATTCAGGGACCGAAAATTAGGGCACATGCACCAAGTAACTTATTCTTTTAAGACCATCACCACTGGTGAAGAATATGGGATGGTACTAGGGTGAATTACCCTTGCCTCCAGTAATTCATGTACCATATTTTCTATTTCATTTTTCTGAGCAAATGAATATCTGTAGGGACATACATTGGGGGGTTGACCTCCCAGAAGGAGAGGGATGCTATGATCATGCTCACCCATGGAGGGAGGTAAGGCTATGGGAATCTCAAATACCTTGGGGTACTTTTCCAAGATGAGTTATAGGCTGGGAGGAACTACCCGAGAGGCATGTTAAGTGACCTAGATGGCATTAAATTGAGCAATCACACCATGGTGTCCTTTATTCAACAATTTTTCCATCTTGTGACAGATGATGATTTCAGGAGAGCCCGCTTGGAGACATCAAAGGGTATAGAGGGTGAGAATATTGGGTGAAGCTCATATATAATTATTGATAATCCATTATGATTGTCCCTAGAGTGAAAAGTCGTTCCACTCCTAATACAATATCACAACCACCCATGGAAATAAAGAACATGTGGGTTTTTGAGAGTATAATCACCCATTTAGAGTTTGACATTCTCACTATAGTCCCCACACTTCATAGTACCACCATTAACGATGAGGATTTGAAAATTAGAAATGGGGAGGACAAAGTAATGGATCTCATCAACAAGCCCACGATGAATAAAATTATAGGTGATACGACTATCAATCAACACCACCATCGGACGATGTTTGATGTAGACCATGAGATTCAATGTTTGTGGGGTTGAAACACCCGAGAGTGCATGAAGCGATATGATGGTTTCCTCTGGTTCCAAAGGGGTTACAATTGGAGCTTCGACATGATCACTTGGTGAAGCCTCGTCTGGGTTAGGAGCCTCATCTGATGGGATGTCTTCAGAAGGAGAGGAAGTGGATGCATCAATATGGAAGAAATTTTGTTCTCTACAGTTACGCCCTGGCAGATACTTTTCATCAAAAAGTAGAAAATTCCTTGCTTGTGACATTCCACCATTTCGGCTGGAGATACCTTTTGGACCTTCAATGTTTGTGTCGGAATTGGGTGAGCCTCGAGGTGAGGATGGGTGAGAATTGGAGCCTTCATGGGTGGGGCCTGGAGGAAGGTCTTTACTTCCTTTGCTAATTGACATGATTGCAACCAGGTAGTAGGATGATGCATGCTCACATGTGCCCAGATGGATTCCTTTAAGTCACTGATGAAAAATTCAAGGTAAAATTCATAAGATAAGCCCTCAGTCTAGATAGCCAACTATTCAAATTCTGTGATGAAATCTATGACTGATCTAGTTTGACGTAGCTTGGTGAGTCTACACAAAAAAATTGATTCCCTATCAAAATGGGCACAAACTGCATTAGTGAACATGTTCCAAGTGGGTATTCCTAAATAAAATTTCTTATGCCACTGCCACCATTGCCATCATTATTTATCTAGGTACAAAACCCCTACATGGATTTTGGTATCATCATCCCAAATATTATGGCGGGAGAAGTATTGTTCCACTCTACTGGTTTGGATCCATCAAATTTATGCATGTCAAATTTGGGCACCTTATTCCAAGAGGGTTGAGAACCCCAAGGGGAGTGGGAGGAATGTGTATGATCGTAATGGGAATGTTGAGGGTGCTCTGCATTGGCCTCTACCTACTTACCTTTTGTGAAGGGATGGATGGCTGCTTGGATTGATTGAGGGAGGGAGCCTTTGATTATTTCTTGTATGGTAGTTGGGATGGATTCCATTTGCGTTTCTAAGCTCGACAACCTAGTGTCCCAATATTCTTCCGTCTGAGCTTGACTGATTGGAATGGTAGCGACTTAGGTAGTAGATGAGGTGTTGGGATGGAAATAGAGACCAAAAAAAGTGAGATGTACCAGGGTGATTAGGACAAAGAGAGGAGTCCAATGGGATAGGTGTCAAATAAGGGTGTCTTGGAAAGGGTTGTGACCGTAGAGAAAACAAAAAGGATTAAAAGTGAAGGGTACCACTATGATCAGAATGAAGAGAGGAATGAAATGGACTAGGTTACAAATAAGGGTGATGACGGGACCCAAACTTTTTTTTTTTATACTCCACCCTGAATACTTTTGTAGTGGCATAATTCCCAAATTTTCAATAATAAAAAATGTCCGCAAGAAGTGTTTCTGCAGTGAAAAATTTTGACATGGGCCAATTTGTAGTGAAATAGATCAATTTTTTGTGCCCTAAGGGTTAGGGTTTGTAGGGTGTCTACAATCAAGAGTTTTTCCTATGTTATATCTCTCTTATATATGTGTAGGGTCCAACAGTAGTACTTGGCCCAATATCTCAAGGCACCAACTAAGGAGGCCAGACCATGCCCTTAGCTATACTACCCGACTACCCAGGTATTAGAGAGTCACTTCCCGAGTGTTGTTCTCGGTGAAACTATAACAATTAGGAGGTCAATCGGTTTTACTATGAAGGGATTCATGATTCCTAGGTCGATATGTATACATGTGTTGTCTTATGTGATACCATTCAAAGCAGTACCAAAAGGGGTTACAAGGGTGGCCAATAGATGTGCGCTTAAGAACCAGTTGTATTTCCTACATGTATTACTCCCCAACTGTGGGTTTATGTGTGTAAAAACATATATATGTATCTTAAAGATGCCAAAATATGTCTCTACCCTGAAAAAACGATTACCCCACAAGTCTTTCCTGGGAAAGAGATCTGATACCACTTGCAATATTCTAGATACAATATAATATGCAGAATAGAAATATTCAACAAGAAATGGAAGAACAACAATGATATATCCAAAACAATACCAGAACAATACCAGAATAACACCATAAAGAGCATCTTTATTAATGATATCAATGTTCACTTGCCTTTTGAGAGGGCAACCTACAACAGAGCAAAGCTCTATCACAATAATATCTAAGACAAAAACATCCAATGCCTCCTACTCTTATTTATACTAATTCTACCTTCTAAAGAAACTTCTAGAGGAAGATGTTTCTAGAAGCAAAATCTTATATTAGGTCTTCTTACATTGAATTATTCTCCTTTATTTATTAGGCCTTATTAACTAATGTCAACCTTTATTACATATAAATCATATCCTACTAATTAATGACCCATGGAGAGGGGTTAGGATTGAATCCTAAAAATTATTTTCCTTAGAATGACAAGATATGATAGTGGAAATAAAACCCATATTCATTGCAGCAATCAGAAACTCAACCTAGTAGTAAATATTACATTTGTTGTTTGAATCAAGTTGTAGGTGATTTATTGCCCAAAATTCATTGTCAGCGTAAGATTGTGAAACAATTTATTAATATTTTTGTTTGTATAAATTTTAATCATGTTGCTTAGGTTAGTTGTGGGTATGAATGGATAAGTGAAGAAATCCAATACTTTCTATCCATTGGGACTTAATTTATTCCTCAATTTATGAGAATGATGAAACTATGACAATGAATTGTTGTCAAATGTGTTTACCAAATTATGACCCTTTCACTTTTGTTTCAGGAATCCTTCGTGTTGTAGCTTTCTCTTTTATTCCTATAATTATTGGATTGTTGTGTTACTAGAATATTATGGAACAAAATTTCATTGTGGCTTACTTTTACCATTTATTTTTATACACCTTTAATGTGAACATACAAGTGAATTTCTTGAATAAGGTGTTACGCTCTTGTGGTAGAATAAAAAATACTTGTAGTATAAAAGAGTTTGGAATCACATCATGATAGTTATAAGTATGTTATATAGTTGAAAGAGAGTTTATATTAATTGGGAATAGGTACTACTATAGTGCATTTGATACTTTGTCTGATGGATGATGAGCATGAGTTAAGATTTCTCATAATGTGTTGACATTGAAGCTACAAGATTAGTTGATTGCATAGGTAAAAATAATGAAATATTGACATAAGCTATGACTCATGATGTAAAATATTTGATGGAATTGGGTTTTTGAAAAGATAAATTATATTAACCTTGATGATTTGTTGTGCTAGCACATGTATTTGCTTTGTTGGATTTGAGATTTCCTGTAAAAATAAATCTCTTTTATAACTTATGTAATAGACAAGAGGACTTTGAAGGAAGAGCTAATTTGTATATTGGACCATCGCATTTGAAAACTTAAGTATTTCATGGTGGACCCATTAAAGGTCCAATGGGACTTGTATAGTCCTAGATCTTTTACATGAGAAAATGCATCTTTTATGCATTTGGAATTTCCCTTTTTATTTAATTAAACTTCGAGCCAGTTTTAAGCCCAAGAGGGGGAGTATGTAGTGTCCCATATGGCTAGTATAGTTTTGTGACACATGAGAAGGGTGATTATTGATGGATTATGTATGCCAGACTTATGTGTTATGGACTTGGTTGGGTAACTTGACTTGTGAACACACACACACACACACACACACACACACACACACACATGTGTGTGTGTGTGTGTGTGTTTGTGTTTGCACATATTATATACATGATTGCATCCATTCTTATGTTTGTTTATATATTTGATATGATCCTGATCATTGTTGTGTGGAACAAATATTTGATTATGATCTTGATCATTGATGTGTGGAACAATTACTTGATTTTGATCTTGATTATTGTTGTATTGAACATATAGTTGGTTATGGTCCCGATCATTACTATGTGGAATAGATGGTTGATTATGATCTTAATCATTGTTGTGTGGAACAAATAGTTGATTATCATCCAGCTGATGAAACCTAATTTTCATGATTATTTATGCATAACCTTGTAATGATCAAGATATGGTAGGGAACTTGGTTACTTGTTGACATGGATGCTTGGATCTTCCTGGATTGGAAATGACTTTGGAAATCATGGATGATTTTAAGGATGGAAATTTGTTTTATAATGTACAAACCTTGGCAAATCTTACTAATCCTTCGTATGGCAACTATTAAATGTTTGATGATATTTTTATAAAAATATTCAAATTTATAAGGATTTTATATAGTTTGTATACAATTTTGGCAAATTTTAAGGTAAAATAATTTTATCCTATAGAATTTGGGCGAATCATTTTAGAACAATGAATCTTTTTTGGGAAAAACCATGGAAAATTATCCAATGAGCGAAATTTATCCCCTAAAATAATCCCCGGTGGAAGTCATGTACACATTTGGGTAAAATATGATTAAGTTAATTCATTGTGAATTTTAAATTGATGATATTAATCTATGTAATCATGATATGTGTAGGTCTAGGAAAGCAAGACCTTGCCAACAATATCATCAAATGAGTATGAGCTCACAAATAGTACCTTGAAGGAAATGTGGAGTTTCAGGAAACATGGATTTTTAGGTAGAACAGATGACAAGCCGGGGGAGTTTATGACACTAAGTCCTAAATCCATGGAATATCAAGGCACAAAGTCTTGGATCTATGAGAAAATATTAGGGCATTGAGTCCTAAATATTTGGAATATTAAGAAGTAGAGTCTTGGATCTATGGAATAGATTAGGAAGTGAATTATTGAATCTACTAGGGTGTGGAGTCCTAGGTACAAGGAAAGGATGTGGAGTCCAAATAAGTTTGGAGAGGCATGCCATATGGGTGTAGAAGGCATGCCATATGGGTGTATAATCCATATTATCTAGCAGAACATCACCACTCAGGGGAATAAATCGACCAGGTAAGCCAACCTAGGTTAAACCTTGGATTAATTTAATTCCAAATTTACCCACTTTTGAGGGGCTAATTTTAACTTTAATATTTATTTAGTAAAAAAGGTGAAATAATTAATTAAGAAATAATAATAATATAAAATAATATAAGGTGACACATGGGGGTGATGAATATTAAGTTGATTAAATATTTAGTTAAACAGAGAAAAAATGTGGTAATGCCATCTTAGAGGGGGTGGTGAATAATTCAAAATATTTTTATTTTTAAAAATGAATAAATATCTAATTTTACATGAGAGGGTGAGGTGTCACCCCTCTTAAATTCTATAAATATAGAAGGACCCTCATGGTATGAGGGGGGGAATCCAGAAAAGTAACGAGATGATGCCAAATCATTTCGAAAACTCTAAAATAGATATCTAGGTTAGCTTGACTTGGTTGAGTAAGGTCCGAGTGGTGTTGGAAGGAAGAGTGGATTATATTATTCCCTGGTCACTCTTACTTAATTTTCTGATTATTCCTCTATTGTTGTATTTGGTTATTCCTTAATTTTTCTTACAACTCAAGGGTTCCAGAGGGTGATGTTATAGCAAGATTTGCCCCACCATTCCTATCTTGCACAGAGGACCTTTTTCCAATTCCCTATGCAAACTGGTCATCCATTTTTTATGAATCCAGGGACAAAAATACACATTTTTCCACATATATGCGCCCTAAATTCTATACAACATGCGTATATGTAGGTTGCTCCACTACAACTCGCGTACATCAGGATTTGTGCTAGAAAATACAAAATGGAGTTGGGTTTCCATGTCACGACAGGGGATCTCTGATCCTTGGCCTTCCACATACTGGAAACGTTCTGACTCGGCCCTTCAGTTACATTTCAAAGACTATAAAACCACAATTCCGAGCTATGGAAAGGAGGAGAAAGCATTCAACTTTGAGAGAAAAGTTACTCTGGAGAAATTACTTCATATTGAGTCTGCATCCTTTTGTCCCTCAAATCTGAACACAATGTTCAGCCCCCAATCTCTTTCCCTATTGTTGAGAGAACCTCATTGTATCGTTCCTATGAGCTTGCCTTTGGTGGAGGATTGAAGTGGTAGAGGCCCAGTTGGAAGGAACTTGGTTCCTTGGTTTCAAACCGTGCCGACATGGAAGTCTGTAATGTTGTCACTTCTGTTGATCAATTATTAATAGAAATACTCCTTTTCCATCCTATTGGTATCATGCAAATATATGATTATTATCCATGGGCATGTTTGTAATGTTTATTAATGGATTATGTTATCTAATGTGCTAACCCCTTTATACTATCACGATGTACTTTCTATGCTTGTGTGTTGGGAACTTATTGCAAGTATAAAGCTTTGGGTCGAAGTGTTTAATGGTGGAACATCATCGAACGTTGGATCGAGGTAGGCCTCTTTCTTATCTTGTACATTAGTTTATATAGCATACAATGGAATTGAGTTGATTTCTGCAGTCGTACCTGTCTGTTGTGGTTTACCCTTGGCCATGGAGAGTTTTTCCCTCGTAACAGGAGAAGTTATCGAATTTGTTCCTAAATAAGGTTGGGTGGTGAGATAATTTGTCTATTAAGTTGGAAGGTGGAGCACTATAGAGTTTGTATGCAATTGTTTTGGTGAACTAATTAGTGATTTCAAGTTAGATCTGCTGCAAAGATTTGATCAACAAGTTTCAAGTAAAATTTTAGTTGTTTAAATTTAGTATTTTATGTTATTTTATAAATATGGAATGGTTTCTAATTACACCAAGATTGGTAGTTTAAATTGTTAACAATTAGGTTAATTATTGAGTTATGGACAAAACCTATTTTAGTTAACATTTCAGGAATTTGGATAGTTGTGTGGAATTGTGGAAGAAATCTTATGCAGGGTTAAAGAAAAAGGATTTGTTAGTGAAGATGAAAATGATTCTCTTCTATTTCTTCTATTTATTCTCCTTATTGCACAAATTTCTTCACATAAGTGAAAGTTAAAAGAGGGCCTGCAAGAAGGTTCAGGAAATATGGTTAAGGGATTTAATTGTTTTTATTTATGTAGATCATGGAAATTATATTTAACATGCATATGTATTATTGCGTTGATGTTGAATCTTGTTGGTGGCTATAGGTGTTACTGTTTGTGCCATATATTAGATTATCTATGTAAACATATTTTATAGAGTTAATTTATTTGTGATTTAAATAAATCCAGTTTTGGAATGTTTATGTTTTGGTTCAATGAAAACATAGTGGGTATTCATAACAAAAGGACCCTTCTCCCCCATTTTAAGTTCATAAATCATGTTTTTAGAAGCTAAATTGTTAATATGTGTGATTTACAGAATTTGGTTATGCCCTGTGGAAATCATATTACTGTCGATTAAAGAAAGATGTTAGTTATTCTTTATTCTCTCTATTTTGTCTCTCCATTTTTTCCCTCTTCCATGAATCACCCCTTCTTGTTTTCATTTTCTTTTTCTTTGTTTCCTTGGAAGACAAAAATTGCAACAACATGTGATAGAATACTAGTGTTGCAGAACAAGTCTTACAACACTGGTGTTATAGTAACATGATTCACAGCATGGGTGTTGCAACAACAGGTGTTACAGCATGGGTGTTGCAGCAATAGATGTTACAAAATTTATGTTGCAACAAGATGAGTTACATCATAGGTGTTGTAGCAATGTGTGTTACACCATTGGTGTTGCAACAACGTGATTTACAACACGGGTGTTGCAAAAACAAGTGTTACAACACTAGTGTTGCAACAATGAGTGTTACAATAATGATGTTGCAAAAACATGATTTATAACATGGGTATTGCAGAAATAGGTGTTGAAACACTAGTGTTTCAACAACATGAGTTATAGTATTGGTGTTACAACATTGGGATTTGCAACACTTATTCCACCCTACTATTTTCTAGCTTGAAAATGAAATGTTTTTTGTTGATGTAGAATACCTAGGTTTGTAAGAATGTTGGGAGTTTAATTAAAGGATGTTGTGGATTTAGAGTTTGTTTGAAAATTTCTTGATTAAAAATAACAATAGTTATAGAGTTTGTAAGTACACAAAGTGACTGATTAAGTGCCTCAATGATTGTAAAAGTTGCATGTACGCAAGTGTTTAATTGCCCCAATAGTTTCATCTTGCATGCATATAAAGTTTTGAATATGTACCTCTTGGATGTAGATTTATAAGTCTGATATCTACTCTTGATTTAAAAAATCCATGGATTTTTATGATGAAGTTAGAATACATTTTTGTAAGTATATTTTGAATTAAAGTTGGAGGTTGCAACATATTGTGTGCATGCTTGTAGGAAATAATATGTTCATGATTACTTATAACATATTTGGAAATGGTTTAAAAGAATGTGTTTATGTACATGTATACACAATTATAATCATGGTTATAATTACATGATATATGAATTAATTTGTAGTTGTTTAAAAATAAATAAAAATTGTTTTACCTATACTAAGCCTAGCTTCTGATGTGTTGTTGGTAAGTAAGGTGGGACATTACACTTAGGAAGAAGGAGTTAAAAGTTTATTCTAGAAAAAATAATGTTCCCCAAGCCCCTCCTAATAATCCTAGATTTCCTCGTCCAAGACCTCCTATACCATCAAATGATAAAGTTCCTCCTCAGCCAACATTACCTAAGAATGATTAGATAGATTTTCACATTAATATGGTTGGCACATTGGGAATAGTTAATATACATGTACCTCTCAAAGAGATAATCAAGATTCCCTTAATGAGAAGTAAGGTATAAATATTTATGAATATATAAGGTGAACTTGGGATCCTCCTATATTGTTAGAAGCAAACCATCTTAGGTGAACCAATGAGGATTACCCACCTTTCTTTATTACCCTAGAAATAAATAATACATGGCCTAGAAATTTCATGCTTGATTATGGGGCATCCGAAAATGTCATGACATTGAATGTCATGAAACAAATGGGTTTGGAAATCAAAATACCTTATGAGAATGGATGTGGAATTGATTATAAGGAAATTTAGGTATATGGTTTGATAGAAGACTTACTAGTTCACCTTGCAAGATATCTTGAGATAGTTATTGTGATGGATGTTGTAGTCCTTGATGTGCCTGATAATTGGGGAATTATTTTATCAATAAATTGGGATACAACATTGGGTGGTACTTTACATATGGACCTATCATATGCCACCATTTTCATAGAAAAAGAAACCAATGATCTTTTATACAATCAACCATAGAAGAGAGCCAATGTGGAAGATCTTAAGTATGATTATGAATTCAATTGTTTCCCAGAGAAAGACCATTCCTAGAATCCTATAGATTCCTCTCTTAGTATTTACCTAGATAACCTCCCTCAAGAAGTAGATATATTGGATGAATTATGGACTAAGAAGGAGTATTATCAAAATCAACTTGACAAATACAAAGACAAAGAATTGGGTTCCATTACAATTTTGAAAAGGGGAAATGCAACAAAGTTTCATAAACATTATCAAAGGAAAATTTCCCCAATGAGGTCCCATTTTCCTACTTTGGAACAAGAGAAAAATATTCAAGAAGAGAAGAAAGTGAGTGATTCCAAAGAGGAAGATTTTAAACAAGGAAAATTGGTAGTTATGTGGGACAAGAGAAAGGGAAAATCGAATATGAACAAGGAGTTTGATGATCTATGGAAAGGTCCTTATAAATTCAAAAAGAAATATGTCGATGATTCCTATTACTTGTCTATGCTAGAGGGAAGGATACTACCACAACCCATTAGTATGTCCCTTATCAAACACCATAATGAGGAAGAGACTTGACTTCTCGAATACCAATCTTAGTGTAGGTAGATAGACTAGGTAGGTCATGTTGTGTTCTTGCATTGTTCTCTTTTACTTGCTATTGTTCATTACTTTACTATGGATTCATGTTGTTTTCTCGCTAGATTAAAATATTTTACACCATCAATTGGTATCCTTATACCTTATCCTTGCACCCGATTACTATGCCTATCATCATATCTACCCATATTCATGAAGATAATGTGTCTAACAAGCTTGATGAAATAAAATGTTGTTGATATTCATAATTTCATTTGTTTTTAATGATTTAGAAAGGATTTGGATTAATGTTCCTAATAAAAATTTTTGAGATTTCAGTCCTTGTACCTAGTGTTCAGTTATTGCACTTGATTTCCATGATAAGCATATGTGCGCACACACAAATGGAAAATGGCCACAAGGGTTTTGAATATATAGATTCCGTCATGGTGTGTGTCCCTTGGTTCTCTCCCAGGTCTCATATGGTATCCTCCAACTCATGTTCAACATTATTGTCAAATTTAGTATCAATTTTCAAACAAAAATATTTAAACACGATTTCCAATTTGATGGAGACGAAGATGGAAAATCTAAAACATGGGTTTTGTGCAGAACACATCCATTCAACTAACTGATGAGAGGTATTCTAAGATAACCAAGGATCTGAAAGACAAGGTAAAATATCTAAAATGGGTCTTTCCAAATTTCTTGTTACGACCACCTTCTCTATTTTTCTAGACAAATGGATGGGCCTAGCCATAAAAGGGGCCAAATCAATTTGTTCTCAGCTATTTCATGTTATGTAGAATGATTTGTAATTATATCCTTGGTTAAATTTGCAACCAAGACCCACCAAAATGAGATAAACAATATACTGTAAGTTCTGATTTGAGGGGAATTAGTTATGATCCACTCCATTTCTCTTATATGTATTTATACAACAATAGAATAGAGGGTGAGGAAATCATTGACGATTGATGTAAGAGAGAGTAGAATCCATGCTTGGATATTTGTAAAATCCAATTTCATACCATAATAATCAATTGTTGATATTCTAATCTCATGCTTGAAGTGCTCATTTTGTTTGTAAGTTTTCCCACAATGTGTTCTAGGTTTGGTAGGGCCCCCATTCCATGGCATGCATTATGTTTATTTATTTATAGTTAGATAATAGATTTGATTTCCATTTCCAAATTTGTTAAGTGCCTTCTATTTATCAATATTTTGATTTTTCTAAACACATAGATGCAATTGCTCAGAACCAAAGATAATTTTTTTAATTACATTTGTTTGGAAGTACAAGAACACTTGGAATTATCCAATGAAAGATTGTACTTGGAGTCAGTTAAGTGTAAATGACATTCACGGTGAATGGATGGAAGATTCTCATTTCCAGGGAGGTGTTGAAGGGATCAAATCATTTACATTTGTGTTTCTAAATGTAATTTGGTTGCACCAGCATTTAATACTTAGAGGAGGAGAAACAATAAGACATGAATGTGCCCTCAATTCATAATTTCTGAAAGGGTTCTATCCCACCACATTCCTTTAGTGAGTTTCTCTAGGCCCTTGTCGTGTTGTTCCAATGTGTCTTATTTTGGATTGATAAATGGAAAGGAGAATATTCTCATGTCAACATACATCTTGGTGAAAATAGAGTCTTAGTAGTGTGAGTTGTCTGAATTCGTGCACTGCTTTGGAATTTTTCTTGTGTGGTGTGCAAGATTTCATTTATTTTCTTAAAGTTCTTATTTTTGGTTTATAATAAATCCATACACTAATACATGTGTGAGACAAGGATTAGAATACCATCCATAAGAATGTAAACTATGCTCAAGCATTTGTTGAGTAAAGGAGGACATACCCCTACAAGGATATTTTCAAATCCTTGTCCACACTCCAGAGTTGTTACTAGGGATGAGTCTAAAATTCAAGAAGCAGTAGAGGAACCAAGGATCCATGAACATATTCTACAAGAGGAGGATCTAGAAGTTTCTTCTAGTATTCCTTGTGAGCAAATAGAAGAGATCAAAGAGTCATGGACCAAATAAGATGAAGAGAATATATTAGAGCCAAAGATACAAGATATTTTGGCATGTTTTGTGCATTATGGAGTGTGAAGACCATATTTCCAAAGAAATTCATGGCATGAAAATCAAAGAGATCCAAGGAGATAGATATTACATTGAATCTTGGTTCCAAACTATCATTGGGCCACAATACCCCTCCATCCTTCAACACTTCTTGGAATCATCTCCACAAGAGAAAATTGCCTCTCATGTCTGGGAAACCATTGAGGTATATTTTTCATACTTGGATATGAGTATGCTTATAAATCTACTATGCATGGATTCATTGGAAGTACTCATACACTTGAAAATAGTTTCCTTTTTTTCCAAGTAGGGTAGGATAGTAGATCAATAAATGCTACATATAGTTATTGGTCCAGCTTAAAGCACAGTGCAACAACATTTTCATGTTTTTTTTAATAAGCAGGGAATGTCAACTATTGACAAGGAAACTTGTTGAAAATAAGGAGATCTATGTTCCCATACCTGACCTATGCTCCTATAACATATTTATGTTGAGATTGGATTTGTTGTAGGATGATATGATGGTTTTGTACAAGTTAAATTTGCAGAAAATTCTCAGCCAACAAACATTTCAAAGGCAACAATAGTCTTTGTTAGTATATGCTCAGATGTATTCTTCAGTTCCAATCACCCAGCAAATATTCTATTTCACTCAGAATATAGTTCATGTATGTAAGTATAAGATCCAAATAACTGAGGTAACCCGAGGTAAAGAGTTTTCTAATCCTTCTGATCTATTGAAAATGATGGAAATTTATCATAAAAACAACATTTTAATCTTGTTACTCCCTATCCTATCCTATCTACCACTTATCCTTGTAATTTTAACCCATCCTACCAAAACCCACTATTACTCTCTTATAACCTCATCACATGATTTATTTCTTGGCACATTAGAATGATTTCATGTAATCATTTTCCCTTTGATTTTCACCACTCATTCGAATCACTGTAAGGATTCGATATGAGTCTCCTATTCTCTCATTTTTAAAATAGTTTCTATTCAAACTTATAACTTTTTTTTTCTTTTGCATATCCCCAACTGTTGGTTTATAAGTGTTGAAGTAGTATATCGGTATCTCTTCCCGTGAAGACTTGTAGGCTGTGTGAAAGAAGAATGGTGAAGTAGGGGGATGATAAGCATGAGCCTATATTCATTGTGGTATTGAAAGTGGATGTTGTTACATTAGGAATTCTAAGAATTGATGAACAATTTCTTTGCCTAAAATTTGATAGTACAAGCAACTGAAGTTTGGCATCCTGATGTGTATCTGTATTCAGTTTATGATTCATCTTCTAACAATCTTTTGTTTTTTTTTTCCATCGCTAAGAGATTTTTTGTTTAATTCAGATATTTAGAGATCATATTTCTTTCTTTGTAACTTGATTTGATATTAGATGTAACAAAATATGAAATCCAATCCGAGCTATGCTATTTTTTTCATATTTTATGGTGAGTTTGGCTGATGTATCCCAATCTATGTGTTGGTGCAGGCCATTTTGGGGAACAAAGTAGCAACCGAGGAAGACAAGTAGAAAATGGACCAGAGAAGGAGCATGCATCGGATAATGAGGAAAACCCATGTGAGAAAGTAGGAAAAGAAGAAAGAAGGACACATATCAACCGCACACAGGAAGTTAGAACGTGGACAAACCTAATCCACTTAGGGTTAGGGTTTTGTTCATGATTGTAACGGGTTTTAACCCACTTTTGTAGTATATATATGTATTTTAAGATATGAGGAGATCATCTATGTCATGTGAGGAAGTGCTATTGCTTGAGCTATCTAGTTGGGGAGATAATTTTGGAGAAGAGTTAGTTTTTGGGAGATATGCATTGTAACTGAGGGTCAGGTCGCAAGTTGTGGAGCTTAATGTGACACTGTTCAAATTCACTCATACATGTGCATTTCATATGCACTTATGATGTAATGAAAACAGTGCAATGACTTGACTTGATGAATAAAATAGAGAATAATTCCAGATCTTTTTGGATGTAGCCCAGGGGGGGTGAACCATGGTAAAACTATGTGTCTCTGTGTGTAATGTTGTTTTATTTCTTACAGTTAATTTGTTTATTATGAATGAATGAATCTGGTAGTATTAAAATGCAACGAGCACTAGAATAGTTTTGATATTTACTGTAGAATGAAGTTTAATGAATGAATATGGTTACAATATCGTACATATATATATTTAATGATATATATAATGTATTTTGAAGTAAGAATCATGCCTAATATCCCCAAAGAAACATCCCTTCCAAGGTTGTAGACAACTAGGTCCTGCAGCCACCCATAAAGCCATCTCGGCTAAGACTTCATCGTGCACTCTTTGTGCAGTTTTTCCTTCTAGTCTCCAGAAGGGTCGATGGTTTGTAGGGTGTTTTTGGAAACCTAAGGTAGAACCCGGGTCAACCCAAACATTCCAACAAATGGTTTTGTTTCCGGTTGAAACTCAAAAATACAGATTGGAGGGGATTTGATGAGAAGGACAATGAAGAGAATGTAGTAGTATAAGGGGATGTTCAGGCCATGGAATAATACTAAGAAGGAGATTGAAATATGGTTGGATAAAAAAGAGCTCGAGTTCACGTAGAAGGACAATAGAAAACCTAATTATACTCCACACCAGTATTCAAAAAGGTATTCTTTTACTAATCTTCATGACACATTTTTTCTGTTATTTTTAGAGTTGTTGTAGTAGTGGATATTGAGGTTGGAGGATAATCATTCAACTAATAGGATAAGGCTAGTAGAGTGGAATACTAAGAATATTTCATGGATAGAAAGAATCGATAATAAATTCACACGCGCAGTGGATTTCTGGTTAGATACTATTGTTGCAGGATTTATTACTGAGTTTGCAGTCGATACTGCAAATTCTTAAACTGCAGCAGAGAAAGAGGTTTTGAAGGGACCGAGAGGAAGGTATATTCGATCACTTTACACGTCTATCAAGAATTTTTTTCATGATAAAGGAGTGATGACAATGGATTCAGACAACTAAATCACTCTATTTGCATGGGGAAACTGGGGAAAGCACTAAGGAAGATATGAGAAATGGAGAAGGACCTAGATATAGGTTAGAAGAAGGAAGCAATGGACCCCATCATGATGGATGAGGAAAAAACCAAGGAAATATTAATGGAAATATCGAGAACGACACATAGTGGAAGACCCTACTAGTATAACATCAATAGGAAAAATAGGGCACTAGCCGAGTGAGAGGGCTTGGAAAGTGATGAAGAGGAGGTAGAGGATCTTCATGCTACATGAAATATTGAGTAAATCTTGCACTCCACATATGAGAATAAAAATAGAGGTCAAGGGTTCGGTGTAGAAGAAGTCTCTCCATTTTGGATCATAATTAGTGTGGAACCCACAAGCCCATGTGCGACTAAGAAATATGAAAAGATAGAAGACTTTAGAAAACCAACAATCAATGGTAGAAGGATTTTAGTAGGATGAGGGTCCAGTGGAAATTCAATTGGAGGTACGAGTTCAACTAATTTTAGTCAGTTATCTACATCGCGCGGAGGTGGTACAACAAACTTTACAATGGTAAGACATGATCCAACTATTTGATTACCAGAGTTTCATGGAGAATGGTTGGAGGACCCAGATAAGAATTTGTTTATTTGTGAGAATATTTGAGCATCCAAACAAATCACATATGAAGATACAATTAGTGCATCTTGCAATCACATTCATAGATCATGCATTGGATTGGTATATGGGCCTCACAGTAAACAATCCACAAGTAGCACCTACAAATATTGTAGACGTGAAGAAGGAATTAATCAATGAATTTCACCGAACAAGTTCAGAGTATCAATACATGAATGAGATGATAGAAATCAAATAGAATCCAGGAGAGTCGGTTTGGGAAATCAACCAGAAGTTCAAGAGATTGAAAGGTAAGTTGAAATATCCTATCACAGATATGCCGCATAGGCACCTATTTATTAATTCATTATTGGAATATTTGAAATATCCATTGAGGCAACAAAAGTTCCAGACTCAGGTTAAGGCTTTGCAAGTAGCCTTGCAATTGGAGGAAAATCAGTATAAGAATACAAATCCAGTTGTAGAAGAACTGAAAGAATATCTAAAGAATTTGACATTTCAGTTGAATCAAAACAAGGGAAAGAAGAAGAGGGAAGTCGTCTGGTGTACCTTATGCAGAACAAAAGGACATCATAACAATGAGTTCCCAACATTTTCACAATACTTGGGAGAAGGATTTCCAAATACTTTACCTATATGAGAACCATGGTGTGAAATATGTAGAACACATGGACATGATCCTTATCATTGTCCCATGATGAAAAAGTATCAAAAAATGTCAAAGAGTACATTCTAAAATTTATGCAAGTCGGTAGGACATGAAGACAAGGATTGTAGAACCTTGGAAATAATGAAGGAGAGGACCTCAGATGCATATAGGAAGCCAGATGAACATATGACAACTTCTCTTGCGTAGTAGTATAATAACGTGAAACATTTTGTAGTGCCACCACAATATAATAATGCATAACCACAATATAACCAGGTACCACAGTATAATAAACCACGTCTAGACAATCAAGAAAACAAATGAGGCTTCACAGGAGGAGGTTGTGGAGGAACATGATTTGGAGGAGGTAGAGGACCAATAACCTGTCATAATTGTCAAAAACCTTGACACTATGCAAGGGATTGTCCACAACCACCAGCAACATGTATGTATTTTCACGCAACAAATCATAATACATAAGACTGTCCGACACTTCTGATAAAGATATAGGAAAAGATGAACCAAAATAACCAGAATCTTCAATGGATTGCTGCAAAAACTAGAGAAGATGATGGGAAGAAAATCAATATAGTTACTATAGGTGGAACCAAGACAAGAGTAGATGCAACAAAGAAGGACCAAAACCAACACTAGTGGTCATAAATAATAAAACACCTCAACAACATTTTGATGCATGGAAATAAAATGAGACATTCAAGGTGGCCAGACAAGAAATTTTGAAGGAGAATATTGTTTCTACTTCAAGTACAAATCTAGGAGATGATGTATCTGTATATGATATGCCTCATCTATTTGATGATACCAGTAGATATCAATCTTCAAAACAAGTAATTAATTTAAGACACTTTTTGGGGTCTTGTTTGAAGTTGTTGAATGATAAATCATCTATACAAATGTTACAAGCTCTGTCAGAAAAATGCAATTCTAGAGGAGAGATACAATTGGAACATAATAAAGTAACTCATGTCCGTAGCAAAACAAGAACAAATATGGAGTTCATACTGAATGCAAATATTGGATATTTTAACATGGGTGACAACATATTAGATCTGGGGTCTAAATTAAATGTTTTTCCTATGAAAACATGAGAAGCTATGGGGAACCTACATTGGGATACTCACCTATTCAATGAAAATTTCCAAATAAAAATATAGTGATACCAATTTGTAGATTGAAGGGCATACCAATGGACTTATATGGTGTGTGCACTATGTAAAAACTTGAGGTAATTGATATAGTGGATAACACTACACCTTATCCAACATTGTTAGGACTAGATTGGGATTTTGAGAATCATGTTATCATCAACTTGAAGACCAGGAAAATGATCTTTGAATCAAGATAATATAGATTCATTGTAACATTAGATCCTTCAGAAAGAGGAAGATATGTTGAATGTGTGACATATAACTTCATCACAGAAGAGATAAACCAGTTGTATAGAACTACCGCACATGAGGAATATTATGTTATCCCAAAAAAAGATGGAATGCTTAGTTGTAGAAGCATTAGTTCTTGTGATTCATATTTTGACATAGGAATGGAGAATTGGAAACAACGTTTACATGATATATCCACCAGAAGATGTGCAAGAATGACACACACACTAATATGGGTTGGTACAGAGGTAAGAGAACCTCCAACAATTTATGGTTAGAATGATTTAGAAGAATTTTTAACAAAGTTTGATTTAGAAGTTTTGGAAAGTCAGAGGTTACTAGTTTTCAATATTAATTTGAAATCAACACCTATAGGTTGGTGGGGTACTCATAAAGAGAATATTCAGAATTGGTATCAATGAAAAATATTACTGCGCATCAGATTTGGAGTAAAACAGGAGAAGAAATACATGAAGAAATATGATGGATTAGGAAAACCTACAAAAAAATATAGATAGATGTATAATCCAATGGATATTGGTACCAATAAAGGAGTGGACACATTACTTTATTCATACACTAGAAGGAATCCCAAGGAATTGGTATACATAATTGGAACTGCACAGAGGAACTGCAAACTGGGGAGATTTACAATAGAATTTTGTGATCACCTTTGCATTTGAACATGAGAATACAGAAATAGATACAACACTGAAGTTGATAAAAGAGAGGATATTTGAAGAACATGACGTTGAAATTGTAACATCTTATCAAAACCAAAATCAACAGACAGTCAGATAATTTTTAAACTGGTACCACATCATAGAAGATGATCCAACAGAAGAAAACCTACGCGATATTTAGATTACAAAAGTTGAAGGAGAAAGAGAGGTAGAAGGTCCAAAGTTAGAGTCAGACTAATTTTCTGCACCACTAAAGATAAAAAAGGTAAATATTGGAACATAATATAATTCAAAGATTGTAAGTATTGGTGACTATTGGGATAATCAAACAGTGGAAAGAATAACAGAGTTACTGTGCAAGTATAGTGACCTATTTATAGCAACATTTTTAGAGATGAAAGGGGTAACATGAGAACTTGGAGAAATGAAGATCCTTTTGAGACCAGATAATAGAACAATAATATAAAGACCCTATATACTGAATCCAGTGTATAAGCATAAAGTGAAGGCATAAATTGATAAAATGTTAGAGGCTGGTGTAATAGAACCTGTTGAAGAATATGAGTGGATTAGTCCTATGGTAGTTCATGAGAATAAGTAAGGGGGAATAAGGATCTGTGTATACTTGAGTAAGTTGAATGATTCCTGTCTGCATGATCCTTTCCCTACTCCTTTTATAGATGGGGTATTGGAGAATGTAGGATGACAAGAAGCATATTCATTTACTGACGGATTTTCATGATATCAATAGATCAGAATAACACCATAGGATCACCATAAGACCACATTTTCCACTAAATGGGGGTCATATCACTACACAGTGATGCATTTTGGGTTGCGTAATTCCCCTGTTATTTTCTCAAGGGTAGTGGTAGCTGCATTTAAGGATTTTATTTATAAAATTTTGGAAGTTTATATGGATGATTGGGCAGTGTTCAAATTATTAAAGGATCATGTTGAAGTGTTAAAATTGATGTTGTATAGGTGTATATAGTGTCAAATTTCATCGAACATTAAGAAATGCATATTCAACGCACCATTTGGAATTTTTTATAGGGTATATGGTGTGTAAACGTGGTCTGTTGGTTGATCCTACGAAGATTGTTGTCATTGTTAATTTATCATCACCTACAATAGTGCACCAGTTAAAATATACACTTGGTCATACATGATACTATAGGAAGTTCATAAAGAGCTATCAAAAATTATTGTGCCCATGGAAAATTTGTTAAAAAAGGATATCAAGTTGCAGTGAAATGATGAGTGCCAACAAAGTTTGGACATCTTGAAGGAGAAAATGGTGACAATGCCAACTCTGGTGTTTCAGATTGGTCAAAGGATTTCCATGTTCATGTGGATGCCTCTTCAATATCACTTGGAGCAATATTAACACAACCAGGAGAAGGTGATATAGATCACCCAATATGATTTGCAACTAGGAAGATATCATATTATGAAAAAAATTTACAATACAACAGAAAGAGAAGGTTTGGCTATGGTGTATGCATTGCAGATGTTCAAACATTATTGGTTAGGCCAAAATTTTAAGATGTTCATAGATCACTCTACTCTTAAGTCAACAAGCTAGTGTTGGGGGGAAGCATGTAGATGGTTGTTTTTATTTCAATAATTTGATTTTGAAGTAGTTGTGAATCCTAGAAGATTAAATGCAAGGCCAGATCATCTATCCATGATAACCAATGGGGAGGAACCAAGCAACTTGGAGGACAATTTTCTTGATGCACAACTCTTTTCAATACCAATTGTCGATGAATATTTTGTTGATATTATTGAATTTTTGAGTACAATATTTTCCCCAAAGGAATATGCCACTGTGCAGAAGAATAATTTGGTTGTTAGAGCTGCAGATTATCAACTTATTGTAGGACACTTGTATAAACTAGGAGCATAAAATATTTCAAGTAGATGTGTTATGGAACATGAATGTCCTATCATCTTAGCAGAATCACATGGAGGAACAACTGGATCACTTTATGCATGGAATGCTACTGTGCAGAAGATACTATGCACATGATTATGGTGGACAATAGTTTCTAAGGATGCAAAGGAGTATTTCCAGGCTTGTGATATCTGTCAAAGGGTGGGAAATCCATCCAAGAGGGATGATATGCCATTAAGACCTCATGTAACCCTTAAAGTGTTTGATAAATTGGAAATTGACTTTATATGTCCAATTAATCCACTAGTTAGAAGATCAAGAGCAAGGTATATCATCTTAGAGAAAAAATATTTAACTAGATGTCCTAAAGCAACAATAGTAAAAGATTGCAGTGCAGAGACTGCAACACACCTCCTATTTGAACATGTAATTACAAGATTTGGATGCCCTAGGATTCTAATGAGTGATTAGGGAATTCATTTTATTAACAATACCATTTAGGAAATGAATGAATAATTTGAGATATACCATCATAAGAGCACTCCATACCATCCTCAAGCTAATGGAACAATGAAAGAATTAAATAAGATTTTGGAGAATGCCTTAACCAAGATTTGTAATATGAACATGGATGTTTGGGATTTGAAGATACCAACATTATTATGGGATTATAGAACTACATGCAATAAAATCGTAAAGAAGACACCATTCAGATTGGTGTATAGTTAGGAAGAAATAGTCCCTTTGGAATATTTGATACCTAGTCCACGCATTGCAGCCATTACAAACATGAAATAAATATGTGCAACCCAAGAAAGATTGTCTCAACTCATGGAATTAAAAAAAGACAAGATTATGGATGGTTTCCATCAAGAAGTACATAAAGCAAAACATAAATATTGGTACGATAGATACATCAAGAAGAAGAACTTTAAGGAAGGAGATCTGGTTCTCCTCTATGGCAATAAATACTTACAATAGCTACGGAAATTCAGGATGCATTGGCTAGGGCCATATGAAATAAAGTCTGTCATAGATGGAGGTGTTGTGACGCTGTAGGATTTAACAGGAAAAGAGATGCAAGGATTGGTGAATCGTAGTCGACCGAAAATGTATAGGGTCAATCGATCTAGTAATCCTTAGTAGTTGTAGTGCAGAAAATTAGAGTTGTACATAGTAGGAGTTAAAAGAAGAAAAAAAAAATTGAGTAAAAGAAGAAAAAGAAGAAAAAATTGGAAAAAGAAGAAAAATACAAAAATATGAAGTATATAGATAAGTGGTAGACATGCAGTTGGATAATAGTGCGTGCAATAGACAGTATGTGGTGAGATAGAACATGATGACATTGTGCTCCAGAATAGGTGACTAGACAGAAAAATCCGCGCGTCGATAAAGAAAGAAATTGAAAAAAAGGAAAAAGGTAGTGGCCAGAAAAAGTTTTGCGTGACAAAGAATTTATGAAGGGACTTATAAAAGAAGAAATCATGCACAATAAGACTCATTGTGACATTGAGAAAATGAGAGATAAGGAGAGAAAACTTGTTGTGAACATGTGTTGTCGAGGTGATTTCAAGAAGTATTCAATGAAGATTCAAAGAACTTTTTTCGGGATTTACAAGAATGGCGCCACCAAAGGTTGGAGCTCCCATTAGAACTATAGGGAAAAGATGCAGTACCATGATATCTCCATAAGAGAAAGTATCCAAAGAAACAAACCATATTCATTCAGAGGGAGTGTTAGACATTAATTCCATTCCTTCACCATTCATCGAGCCAGTGAGTCCTACACTTGTAGCCGAACCATAGATTCTAGCAACATAAGAGATGGAGGTTAAGACGCGGGGAGAGATAAAACACCCTAGCACAAAATAGAACCCCGTGCAAAAAATCAGATTAGGATCACCACAATAGATGGATGATCATGATGATGAAATAATGGAATCAGATGATCCTAGAGGACATGTCAAAGAAGTGCATAACCTTGTTGCAGAACCAATGCAATAGTCAGAGGAAGTTATGGTGGAAGATGTTACAAGACAACAATATTCAGACACAGAAGACAAAAATGATACACACTAAGAAGAAGGGCCATTGAAAATGACAACAAAGACAAGGGGAAAGTAGACAATACAAATATCTTCACACAAACAGAAAGAAGAAACATTGACACTACCGCACATACACGAAGGATTCACGATCCTTCCTAGCATATTATGATGTGTGGATAGATTGAGGTATTCAGACCATGATATTGCAGACATGGACAAGTTCCCTGAGTTTGCGCCACATGTATATATGGAGAACAAAGGTACAACTTCATCATGGGTTCCAATTTTAGAGCCAAAGAAATGGATAGCATGGTTTTATAACACAAGTATCATGAACATGTTAGAAATTACCCATTTTGGGAGGGAAAGGATCTCAATGCCTGTGTGAAAAAACTATTGGCCTTGGTGCATGGAGGATTTCTATGGATGGACATACCAATATCAATAGATGTAGATTTACTTGCAAATATTACAAGGTTGCTAATAGATGGAGAAAATACAGAACAATATTTGGATGACAAGACAAAGGAAAAATCTCAGGCATAAGAGATGAAGAAGACATATAGCACTGACAGAAGATCTAGGGGGTTGATAATAAAAAGAATCAGTGAACCTATGATGCGGTTAGTAAAAAATACGATGTATTTTAAGATACTAAGGAAATGTCGCAAGGAAGAAGCACCCACAAGAGTTATAGCAACAGTCGTGCAATGCGCGAAGGGGACTCTATTTAGCTAGCCCCATATTTACTGATTTTTATTTTGTATGATTGTAAGGATGCACAATATCTTGGAACAGAGTTCCATTAGGATTGGTTGATAATATTGATAGCTTTGGTGGTTTGAGGAGAACACAAATACAGTGGCTTTTACCCAAGGCCAGGAAAGCGTCGCGCAACTAAATACACCACACTATGGCACACTTCTGATGCAAAACAAAGGAAGAAAAACTCCGACATATTTTCTATGTATTAGGACGAGATGTAGGAAAAATTGGGTGAGACATGGAGGATACCACTAGAAGTGGTGGAATAACATCAAAGAAACCCAAACTTTAAGGCTTCCAGGCACAATATGTGGATCCAGGCCAAAATGGATCCCAAGAAATAATGGTTACAACTACGATATTATGTGACATCATAAGAGGTACAATGGGACATGAAAGACTGGCCTACAGAATGGAGGGTACCAATAGCTTCCAATAAGGGATCAAAAGGTAAGAAACAAGTAGAAGTCGAAACTTCATAGAAGTAAAATATCCCAACAATGAATACAAGAAACAAAGCATAGTGTGTAAAGGAAGCAGGGGGGAGCGCAACAATTAGAAATTCAAGGAAGAAGATCCCTATCCCCAAACCTACAACACAAGAGAAGGACCGTGCATAAGTAACAAATGGAGGAGTACAAAAGGATAACAATGTTCCTACACATGAGGAAATAGGAGGAGGAGATATACCATACATATACGTCTAAGGTACATCAGTGTAGATAGAAACAATTCCCATGAACATGACAATATTCTAGTTAGGATGTCATCGCAAGAAGATCAACGTGCATACGGGCCTTCCATAATTCACATTGACAGAGGATGATGTAGAGATGGTTGTAGAAGAGAGTATAGGACTGCGCAATAGAGTCGTGGGATGATGCTAAGAAGAAAAGGGAATAGATAATGAAGAATTTGACAGAGGTTAAGGACACACTGGAAAAACTACAATTAACTATAGCACAGTAGAAAAAACATGCACCAAAAAAATGGATTGCTCAGGAAAAGACAGTTCCATCATAGCAGACGGTCCATATCATACTGTTGGGGACTGAAAATTTGTGTATCACTCAGGACATGTTGTACATTGATGTGGAGACAAGGCAGAAGAAACTAAAGGACATCGATCACTTAGACTTGGAACTACCCAAGGTCCCAAGGAAGGAATTGTATAAACTTCAAATCAGTGTTGCATAGGAGATTCAATCGAAGGCTCGCTCAGATGTGACATATTTACAATTGATTAAGAAAGTAAGTGGCACACTGAAGATAACAATCAAACAGGTGTAGGTTGAGAGGGATGAAGTAAAAAAAGGAATTGGCTAGATAGAGCAACAAGTAGAAGAGGTGTTTAAAACTATTCTTGACAACGTAGAAAGAGGAAATATACCAACAAAGGATAATATTCAGAAGATAGTGCATACTATAGAGGATTATAAGAGCCACATTATAGAGTTTATGGCACTCCTACAACCAAACACTCGACTAGAATTTAGATCGTAAAGGGAGCAGGAGGTGACAAGCCATAATGAGAGTATTGTGCAGAGCATTCAAGAAATCACAGATCTATATGATAGGAGTGCACAATTATGGACTAATATCCAGGAAGATGAGAAAATGAAGGAGATAGAAGACATGGAAGAAGGAGTAAATACTACAGTGCAAGAACTCATGCAGAGGCAAAAATAAATGAACATATTAGATAGGTTGAAGATTTCACAGGAATTGAAGAAATTTTAGACAAAGCTTAAGAGAATATAGGCAGAGAAGTAGTCAAGGCGGGATAAGTTGGAGCCATTGGAAGAAGGTGCAGAACAAATGTTGACTCAGATTGATGCATCCAAGGGGAAGATTGAAAAAATTAGCTTGGAGACTGAATACTTATTGAAGGAGCACATCATTGTGTAGACTGTGGAGTCTGTAGTAGAGAAGAGAACATAGGTAAACACTCAAGTTGAATATATTGCAGTAAAATTCCACATGCTAGAGAAGTGAGTGCACGATGCAAACACTTCCTAAGTGGCTCGAGATGAGCCACAAATGAGTGTTGGGGTCCTATTGGTGCAAGCCATTTTGGGGAACAATGCAACAACCGAGGAAGACAAGTAGAAAAGGGACCATAGAAGGAGAACGCATCAGATAATGAGGAAAAACAACGCGAGGAAGAAGGAAAAGAAGAAAGAAGGATGTGGATCAATTATGCACAGGAAGTTAGAATGTGGACAAACCTAATCCACTTAGGGTTAGGGTTTTGGTCATGATTGTAACGAGTTATAACCCACTTTTTTTAGTATAAATATGTATTGTAATATGCGAGGAAGAGTTATTGCTTGAGTTATCTAGTTGTGGAGCTAATTTTGGAGAAGAGTCAGTTTTTGGGATATATGCATTGTAATTGAGGGTCAGGTCACAAGATGTGGAGCTTAGTGAAACACTAGTCATCCTCACTCATACATGTGCATTTCATATGAAATTCTAATGTAATGCACACAACACAATTACTTGATGAAGATGAATAAAAGAGAAAATAATTCTAGATCTTTGTGGATGTAGCCCAGGGGGTAAACCACGATAAAACTATGTGTCTCTATATGGAATGTTTTTTTATTTCTTGTAGTTACTTTGTTTATGATGAATGAATGAAATTGGTATTAGTAAAATGCAACATGCACTAGAATAGTTTTGATATTTACTGTAGAATGAATTTTAATGATTGAATATGGTTACAATATGGTATATATGGATTTAATGATATGATATAATAATATATATGATGTATGTTGAAGTAAAAATCATTCCCAACATCCCCAAAGAAACATCTCTTCCAAGGCTACAGACATCTGTGTCCCGCAACCACCCATAAAGCCATCTCAAGTGAGACTTCATTGTGCACTCTGTGCGCAGTGTTGCCTTATGGTCTCTAGAAGGATCGATGGTTTGTAGGGTTTTGTTGGAAACCTAAGGTAGAACCCGGGTCAACCCAAAGAATCCAACACCTTGTTATTGATGAGTGAAGAAGATATGGTGAAACTGAACCAACATATACTTCTACAATTGTCCAGGTTCTTGAAAAATACTTTGAGCTTGGGTCAATCCATTTCTATTTTGTTGATCATGTTGCAAAGCTTCAGCAGAAAAAAATTGTTATCTTAGGCAACATTTCTAAGCCATCTCTCAATGAGGAAATAATTATCTGCAATAAATATACACAACATTTAACCTTATGAAACTTAGATCCAACAATCCATTCACTAGATCTGCACAAGCACGAAGACATCTTCTCATCTCCAATGTCACTTTGACCACTGTTTTGGGTGTATCTGCACTTAATAAATTATGTTTGCATCCCATTTACAATAATTCTGTGAAACATCAGAATCTGGGATATTGTTAGTGCTCTAGATTTTGGATTGGTGATAGATAACGTCAATTCTCTTAAGGATTCTCATTCTCATCAAGATGGATTTTTGGGTTTAACAAGAAATCAAAGTGTTGTTCTTTTTGCATGCTTTTGTTTGCAAGTGGGGGATAATTCTATGCTATTAAAGGGTTCTTTGTTGTAGTCAATTTTTTCAACCTATTTGTTGCAATATAACCCTTCAAATTCTGAACAAGGTTTTTCAAACCAAGAGATACTTGAATATTCTTTACTTGGAAGCAAATACCGAGGAAAAGATCAACACATAAGGGGAAATGTAAAGAATCCAAAGAAATTGAAAATTGAAAATTTGCACCAAAATCTTGGTCAATGTTGTTTGCATCAACAACCAAGAGAATCACTAGAGACAAAAACCAATTCACCATCTTGGGAAGAGATATGAGATCTTTCTGCAACTTCCAACATGTAGAAGTACAATACAACCAATATAAACAATGAAAATTCAATGGTGTATCCATTATGTACATAGCAGGAATTGATTGATGATATCTCCCAAACCGTGAACATATTGACCATGCAATTCAAATCATAAATGCATCAGGGTATTATAAATAAAAAAAGAAAATTTCAATCAATTTCGGTTTAAATTATTCAAGAAATTGGCCTCTGTCATCTTCAACCATTTTTCCTTTTTATAAAAAGTTGTGCACTCATTGACTCTAATTTTCGGTGAGTAGGAGCATAATGATGATACCAACAACCTTACCAAATTTTATGGAAAACCATTTTTCCGTTTGAGAGTTAAATCCTTAGAAGTGACTGCAAATTTTATAGTTTATTTCTTTTATCAATGGTGTTATAATCCCACCATGAAGGTCGAAGCATCTCAGTGCTCATGAATTCCTTCCCTTGTGACAATGCCAAAAGTAAATTATGATATCCTTAAGTTTCCTCATAGTATTCTATATCTCCTATTACTCAAATACCAACATGACAATTGTACTAACGACTACACAACTCAGTTTATACTATGCTATTGTGCCACATACGTTTTTATGCAGAAATTTGTGATTCCTGGGACCATATTCTTGTTGTTTCTAACAAGAGATTTTTTTGGAGTAACCAAGGGTCCGGTCTTGGTTTTATTTATTGCAATTGTTGGTGCATCATCCTACTATTTCTTTTCAAAATTGATTGGGAGGTCCATTGCTTTTTGGTTGTGGTCAGAGTAATTGGTATTTTTTTTAACCTAGGTAGTTCAACGGAGGGAAAAATTGTTGAATCGTATGCTCTTCTTAAGGATAACACTAACATCACCAAACACTTTCATAAATCTAGCATCACCCATTGTGAATGTTCCTTATCACATTTTTTTTCTTTGGTCTTATTCTAGCTACTTATATTACGGTTCGAGATGGTTTAGTTCTTGGGGGGATGAGGTCTATGGCATATTTGTATGATTCCAAGAAAATTGTTGTATTGTTATTTATTGGCCTTGTATCTGTTTCTCCTACAATTGTAAGCATGAAACAAACACATGAATAAAATATTGTTTATCTAAAATTGCACACCATTTTCATTACATTTACTTCTGGTGGACATTTTGTAGTGGCTAGTGGTTCAAGTTCCCAAGTGAGTGAAACTATGAACATATGATCATGTATTGAATGTGTCTATGTAAAAAATGCATTTATGCTTCTATTTGAACATCAACAAATTTGAAGAGCATAACAACTAAAGGAAATTTGTCCTGTGTCCCTTGAAATAGGATGGTTAAGGTCAACATTGAAGTAATTGTTTTTGGTACGTTATTTTCCTTGAAATTTTTCTCAAACAAGAGGTTCATCCATCCATATATATTCTTAATCTAGTTTTGATATTAATGTAGTTAACTAGTGATCAATTATAGTGATTGTTATAAGATTATCAACTGAGTTTTGGATCTTTGATTGAAAAGGTGGTTATTGATAATGAAGTTTTACACAAGACTGCAAACTCTTTACTATAAACAATATAGGTGGGTACCAATTCTACATGAAATGGAATGCTATGGAAACTTAGTTTCTTGGGAAATTAATGTTCCCATGGTAACATTGAAGAAATAACAAAGGTTGATTACATGCACAAGTTTCAATGTGGCCTGAAAGGAAAATGTATTTAATATGTCATCCAAAGAAGTCATGAAAGAGAAAACCTGTGAAGAGCACTCCAACAATAGGACCTCCATAAACAACACTTGTCACTAAAAGTATTATAAGATGTATGGTGCAGAAGAGCAAAGTGCTTAGAACTTAGTTCATATTCCCAGAGGTGATTATGAAGTTTCCATGAAAATGAGGACTAATTATTCATATCCTCAGAGTTCTAAATAGGTTGAGAATGATTCATTACCATTTCCTTGACATCTTGATTAGTGCAAGTGAGATCTTCTAGTAATATATGAAATCACTTTAGTTATCAATGGATCTATTTACATAAGGGAAGGTGGCAGACAACAAGTTTGTATTGTGGGCTTGATGAGTTCCTACTTCGTTTGGAATGAGGACATTACTATGCCTATCATCATATCTGCCCATATTCATGAAGCTAATGTGTCTAAGAAGATTGATAAAATAAAATGTTTTTAATATTCATAATTTTTTTTTAATGATTTAGAAAGGATTTCGATTAATGTTACTAGTGAAGTTTTTTGATAGTTTAGTTCCTGTACCTGTTGCTCATATCATGCACTTGTCTTCCATGGTTATCATATGTGCGCACACCCAAATGGAAAATGAGCACAAGGGTTTTGAATATCTAGATGTCATCATGGTTTGTGTCCCTTGGTTCATGCCCATGTCACATATGGAATCCTCTAGCTCATGGTCAATATTCTTGTCAAATTTAGTAGCAGTTTTCAGACAACAATATTTAAACACGATTTTCAAGTTGATGGAGATGAATATGGAAAATATAAAACATGCTTTTTGTGCAGACCATGCCCATTCAGTTGAATCACAAGATATTTTCTAAAATAGTGAAGGATATGGAAGACAAGGGAGAATCTGTAAATTGGGTTTGCTTAGATTTTATTTTACAACTTCCTTCTAGAAAAATGGATGTGCCAAGCCAGAAAAGGGACCAAATCAAGATATTCTCAGTTCTTTCATGTTATATAGAATGATTTGTAATCAAATATTGAGTTTTATTTGCAACCAAGATCCACCAAAATTAGATAAAAAAAATCTTTTAAGTTATGATTTGAGGGGAATTAGTTATGATACACTCCATTTCTCTTCTATATATTTATACAACCATAGAAAAAAGGGTGAGGACATGATTGATGATTGTTGTAAGAGAGAGTGAAATACGTGCTTGGATATTTGTAATCTCCAATTTCATTCCATAATAATGAACTACTGATATTTTGTTCCCATGCTTGAAGTGCTCACTTAGTTTGTAAGTTTTCCCACAACCCATGCTAGGTTTGGAAAGGCCCCCATTCTTGGGCATGCATTGTGTTTATTTATTTTCAGTTACCTAATAGATTTGATTTTAATTTTCAGATTTGTTAAGTGCCTTTTTTTATCAATCTTTTGATTTAGCTAAATACCTAGATGCAATTTCTCATAACCAAATATCATTGTTGTAATTACATTTGTTTGGAAGTACAAGAACACTTGGAATTATCCAGTGAAATATTGTACTCGGAGTCAGTTAAGTGTAAATGACATTCATGGTGAATGTATGGTAGATGCCTCTATGTTTCCTGCAACTTTCAGTTTTTTAATTTCAATATTTCTTTTAGTTGACAATATAAGTTGATTATCCACTGAAGATTGAAGGACTAATCTACTTTATAAGTGATCAGAGGAACCCTTGGGAAAGAATCTAGTTTGTGCCAGGATAATCATTTGAGTAACTCTCATCTAGGGATATAAATATATGGTGTAGCTTGAATTGCAAACATTTCTTTGATAGGTCAACATAGGCTCTGATCCTAAATTTCCTGTTCTTTCACCTCAAAGCTTGCGATGCCTTGGTGTAAACTACTCACCCCTTAGGTTCTCATAAACGGGTGGGCTATCAAAAAAAATTATTTTCCTTGTCCATATCAAATCCTATTTTTTAGGGCACCATTATCTTCTACTCGTAGAGAGATTTCCAAGGACTATAACCATGCTCAAATCCAAGCTTTGGATCAAAAGTTACAACCTCTTAAAGTTTTCAGGCCTTCTTTCCCAAAAACCTTCACACCTCCACATGACTCCATGTCACCCGTGCCATTTGACATGGAACTGACACATAACAACACGTCACCTTATAATGTTTATGTGGTTGCTAGCGAAGATTTTTTTGTGGAATACGCCACCTAGCCCATCGAGCTCTCAAATTATAGACATATCGGTTGTTTTAGATCTCCCGCACTCAACGTTTCTTAAAAATATCCTGATAGATGATATCCATGTATCATCCCCCTAGGTAAACCAATATTTGTTCCAAACTTAAGTGCCCGAGACGATGGTCTAGCTGGAACTTAGGACACACAGCCCTACCATGACCTACCACCTTGTGTGACACTTGGCCATATCACTACCTTCCACCTGAATCGAAATTACAAATAATCCTAACATGTGGCCCAATAGCCAATTGACACATGGACCAACCATGGTACACCACATCATCATAGAACACGATGACTCACCCAACCAAGTGATGACACCTGTCCATTTCTTATAATATTATTAAATTAACTAATTATTACATCAAAATCCCATGCCATAAGATTTTATTTATTTAATCCACATTATTAATTATTAATCCTCATTAGTTTAATACCCCACATATTAATAGTTTTTTCTCAACCTATTTCACCAGCCTGGTAAATACCGAGGATTTACTTTCTCCTTCTACTTTGGGAATCTAACATCCCAATATGGTTTAATGTTAATTATTTTAATTAACCACCCTCCCCGTTATATCAAGTATATAATATTACCATTCCCAATAAATTTAATATTTTAATTAATAATGTACCTGGGTTTTAATATATTAATTTATTTATCCTTACAGTGC
>SNQJ01S0082761.1:0-15103 GCA_010110895.2 Picea sitchensis
CATAATTAGAAATTTCTCCATTACTTTATCATTTAAATATTCCTCCTTGACTTTGTCACCTCACTTTATCATTTAAATAATCTTCTTTGATTTTGTCACTTCACTTTATTATTTAAATAATCCTTCTCGACTTTGTCACTTTATCATTTAAATAACAATTTCTTCTTTGCAAGCTCTTTGACTTCTTTGACCTTTTGGGGCTTCTTCAAGCCAACATATGAGGGTCCTCCAATTTCGTAAGGCCATAATTCTCAAACCGTGAGGAGTTATGTGACGTTCCACATACCAACAGGAATGACATGACATGTACAATCCATATAGAATAGTATTACCTTCAAATATATTAAAACACATACCATTATACGTGAAACAACCTTGGGTCCATTACCCAAACCTTTGTGCTACCAGAATTTTCTATCGGACTTTCTTCAAGGGTTGAAATCAATGAAAACCAACCTTAATCAACAAGAGCTAAGGATAAGAGAGGAGGATCTTCCCTCTCCAAGTCGGATAAAACAGTTGAGTGCGTGCTAGAAAGAAAAGATAAAAAACTTCAATGATATTGTTCAAGCGTGTAGTCAATCTATATCAATGAGGAAAGAACTATTCAAAAGGATCATGGAGGTAGACCTAGTCGGAAGCACTAATGAAGTCCAAGACCCAAAATTAATCCTCAACTTGTTGTTCAAAACAAAGCAACAATTGGATGAGCAAGTTAATATTTTTAAAGGGTTGTTAGTTGAAAAGTTCTATGGTATACTTGAATATGATGAGGATGACATAGACAATTGGCTAGTGAACTACTCCGTGAAAAATTAGGGCATTGAAGAAGCATTACATGGAATTTCCCTTGATCTGAGAGACTTGGAGGGTGAGTTGTTCAACATCAAAATCCGTCATGAAATCAACGTGGCACCAATGGAAATTTATATTGAATAATGTTTTAATAAAGCTATCAATAAATTGACCACTGAGGGGAAAGAAACAGTTGAGATGGTTCTTGTAATCATTAATGAAGACAATAAAAGGACACCAACAAGCAAGTTTAAGCTGATCACATATTTTATTTCTTTATCAAGTCCTTCATTGAGTTATTCCACCTCTTTCACTATAAAGATTTAAACGAAGACTAATAAATTCTCTTTTCTTCTTACCAAGTCTTGTTGTTCTTTTACTGGCCACCATCTTCCTTCTACAAGCTTAATTCTTGTGTATATTTTATTTATGGTCCGCGGGAGCCCCAATCCTAGTATTTAAGACAAACACATTATAAATTTCAAAGAATATGTAACAGACTATATATTTTTTAGAAATTTCAAGAGAGATATTTCGGGAACAATCTCGACTGTACTTTGTAACCCTGATTTTTGAATACAAAGTATTTGAGGTCGATCTATCATTATCTTTATTTGAGCTTCCCATGTTCACTCTGTTAAAGTTCTCGTATGCATGCAAACCATTTTCTTTTTATTTTTTTGTGATAAAAAATATTCATTTTAAACTATGATGGATGTGAGGAAATTTTTCTTATTTTCTTTAAATGTGTGAATGTGCTCGGTTCCTGGTCCTTTCTCAAGAACTTTATTTAGAAAAGAAAACAAACATTTTCCTTTTACTTTTCTTGTAATATTTATATTTCTTTGAGTACCACGACAAACTTCTATAAAGTCCCATATTCTGAAGATCTTAAGTCCCAAGAAAGTCATAAAGTAAAGAGGAGTACCACCTCTATAAAAAAACAGGGGGATTTATATCCTCTTGAGGTTTCCATTTCAGTCGTAATGGATTCAAGCGTCAACAACACTTAAAAGGATGGCCTATCATGAGCATTTGAGTTCTTAAATTTCAGTTTATTTTCTTTCACAATCACCACATTAAAGTGAGAATAGGAGATTAATTTGTCAATCTTGGAGTATGCTCTTTTCTCACACCTTTGTGTGATATTGGAAATTTAAAAAAGGGATTGCTTAAGAACCTCCATCTCCCTTTATAAAAATTTCTAGGAGAGGCCAATACATATTAGCTTGTTTTTTGAAACTTAATCTTAAAATAATTGTAAGGTCCCACACATGCCCACAAGTGCACAATCTTAGTATAGTTTCAAATTTCTAGAGTAACTCACTTAGGAAGTTTAAAGCATTGTAAGGGCCCATACATTCCCACATGTTCACAAAATAGGAATAGTTTCAAAGATTTCTTATATTAGAAAACATCCTAGGGAGGTTAAAGCTCATAAATAAGGACCCAGATGTCCACCATGCTAGTTACTTAGGGATTTTTCAATTTCAACAAGGATTTTTTGTGAAACATAGTAAGTTAGAAGTAAGAAACCATTATAAAGGACTAAGCGATGTCCACATGCCAAAATTTTCTCACTTAACTTATTAAAAATTCATCACTCACTATCACTTGTTGCACACATCATCACATATTCAAGAGGTATTTTTCAGATACTTGAAACCGTAGTATGCTCTTCTCCTCGCGTCCACAAGTGATCTGGGAGAATTAGAAGGGATTCACTTGTGTGAAAAAATATATTTTTCACACCACTTTTAATCAACGAGGTTGGCCCATGACTCTAACCTCACAACCCACTTTCACATCCTAAAAGAAACCATAATCAACACATTTTCTAACCTCCAAAGGAGGAACACCAAAACAAAATTGTAGTCTAAGTTACGATTTTGGGGATAGGTATCCAAATAACTCCCAATTATATTTTTCTCATTAAAACTTAGAACTTGAGACATAGGATTGAAAAATCCTCCAAACCAAGCATTCCTACAGCATAAGACAGGGAGACACCCGTGAAGGGTCGAAGGCCGAGGTCCAGTTGTTCTATACGTGCCTCCTTGGGTTACCCAAACTTTGGAAAGCATCCAACCTATGACTAATTTTTGAGGCGAAAAATATAAATGTCGTGCTTGATCGAGGTAACTTAGTGGCCAATTATAGGTTGTATTTACCGAGGTGGAGGTTGTGGGATGTAATCGCACCTTAGTCAGATTTTAAATGGCTGTTGGGAAATATTGTCAGTCCTTTCTGGATATTCACCTTTCACCCCTCATTATAATTGATTATTCATACCTTCACTAGCTCCTCTTTCGGTGGATTCATGCCCCATTGTTGAGTTCTTTTGGAAGGCCTAATGCTTTTTGAGAGGAAGGACGATAGGTCTATTAGGACACATGCATTTTATTTTATTCCCCCACATGGATAAAACCCCAAACCATCTTACATTGTTACTTGTTTATGTATGATTACAATTGATTGATTACATATATTTTTCAAAACATTGTTGAGATAGTCCACATTTACCGAAGCACTTGTTCATTTATTCTTCTCACTACCACTTGCACACATATAAATATAGTCTAGAATGATATGGGAACCAAAATATCCTCGTCATTCTAGACATCTGAAAACCTCCCCCCAATATTGGGAGGTGTTCCCAATTTGGATGACACATTAGTAAAACCAACACACACACACACCAGTGAGTGCCACTATTTTAGGATTAGCTTTCCTTGGGACCACCTTGCTAGGCACCATTATTTAGAACAATCCACCCATCTAGTATCCCTTCCTCTTTAGGAGTTGGCTCTCCAACCATCAACCACCATGGCAGGACCACAAAACCTACCATATATAATCCCATCCTCTTCTTCCTAGTTTGTACAAACGTGGGCCTTATCTCCTAGTTATATTGGTCATCCACCACTCACAAGGAGTAAGAAGAGAAAACCCCATTATCAATTCCCACAACATGGGGGAAATGCTTGTACAGATGGGGCCACCCATAGTTCCCACTAACAGTATAATCAAATCAAGCCTAGATATACCACCCATACATGGACTAATCACCCTTTCCCATTTTGTGAGCTCTATGGTCACCCATCCCATCAGTTCCCTGAAATCACTCCAGAGCTGGTCCAAGCAGTTTGTTTGGAGCTCACACAACACAATAAACTTAATAGTTCTCCTTACACTACTTCGACATGCCCCCTCCCCCAAAGTTCACCCATTAATCCATTAGGTGAGGTTCCATACACCTCGACATTATTTGTTACCCCTCACATGGGTAACCCCCTCTCAAACCCAATCTACCTAATGATTGGGGTGTAGTCATATAGAATTGGGTGCACCTCTTCCACATCTAGTACCACAATGTCTACTAGACCCTATCCTTGTTAGGAAAATGGAAGTGTATACCCACACTAATCACGAGCCATCACCTTTGATTGGGATCAACTTATCCAAGCACCACTACCATCTTATAGCTCATTTCAAATCTGTGTCATCATTAAAAACTTTATAGTTTATCAATGAATTATAGATGACGGGGAATCCTCATGCATTATGTCCTCATCAACTTGGAAACAACTAGGATCCCCTATTCTTATCCCATCAATGACCGATTTAAGAGCCTTTGATGGTAGAATATGTTCCCCTTTATGAATCTTACCTCATCTCCCCATTGAGTTAGGTGGTAAGATGGTTTTGATCAATATTGTTGTCATGGATGGTCCAGTGGATTACAATATTATCTTGGGACATGATTTCATCTATGCCATGAGTGTTGTGGTGTCTTTACTCTTTTGAGTGATGATATTCCCACATGAGGGACACATCATCACCATCGACCAATTCTCCTACATTGATCCCCCCCCTCAAGGTTCAGGATTCTCTGTTGGCACAAGGGCAGACCTAGGGTTCAATGCTTAACAATGCACCAAAAAAACCTTGAATGCCAGCCCTTTCGACAACACCTACGAATCATGCGAGGTCTCACCCAAGGTAGAACCATGGGGGGTTACAGGACGCAAGTGTCTGTAACCAGGCTGGGACACAGATTTGTGATAAGAGTACTTTGTAGAATATTCTTTTAATGCTTAGGAAGTATCATGCATTAGTTTATTAACCCTATTAACACCGCAAATAATAATCAAAGACAGATCGACGTAGTAACAATAAATGATTATATACCATGAGCACTTAGCACTTATCTCTTAACACTATAAGTTAAATCTAACATTCATTTACCCTGAACATAAGTAAAGTACTTAAGCAATAAAATATCTATCTATTACACATCATAATCAAATCACTAAGAAAAAACATAACAGAGATAACACTCCACAAAACAAACCATGAGACACCAGATATACGTGGTTCACCCCAGGGTGGGGCTACATCCACAAACCTCTTTGCCTCTTTATTATTCGCCAAGAACTTACATTCAGTCACTCCTGTGCACTAAGCTTCAGAGTCAAACTCCGCACAAGATAGGAGATCTGTACACTAATCACTAGATCATCCTTCCAAAACTAGATCAAATGCACCGAGCCAAAATATCTTACCACAACACTTAGAACCTTCTACAAAATCACAGTCGAGCACAAATCCTCTATGCACATACATTCTCTTGCACAAAGCTACATGAATTGATTTATTTCTACAATACATTCCCTTTATTTATACTTTACAAACCCTTACAATAAGGCCTAAATATGGGGAAAACCCATCGGTTGACATCCCATAAACCCATTACAAAACCCTAACCCTAAAATTAGGTGAGATCCGTGATCTCAGCTCTTTCGGGTGCTCCTACTTCGACTAGTGTGTCAAAGTCCAAAAGTGGGACAAAACTGACCAAAGTTTCCTCAAAACTTGGTCGAGGGCCAACAAGCCCCCAACACTCACCTGTGACTCATCCCGAGTCACTCAGGTCCAAAAAATGTTGCTTCAAAATCCTCGATCTTAACTCGAGCTACCTCAACTTGCTGCCTTTCCTGAGCCTCCTGCTCAATGAGCTCTTGGACTGTCTTCTCCGTAATAGGCCCTTCCAGGTATTGTTCTACTACTGCAACTACTTGATATAGTTGTGAGACCTATCTAACAATCTCCTCGAACACCTTGCAAGCTTTGTCCTTCACAGGTTGTATCTTCTACATTACTTCCATTACCTTACCCTGGAGGGCAGTTATCTACTATTATACTGTGTGCTGCTCCTGGGATATCTTCATCCTTTCTACTATTGTGAGCAGCTTCATCTAGGCCTGCAATGAAAATGCTTGTTGTTGTGCCTCCTGTAACTACGCTTCTATCTTATTTAACTCTGGATCCTCAACAAGGCGTTCATATGTTTGGGTGCTCCTGTCACTCAATTGCTTACATTATGAGGCAAGGGCTCTAATACTTTCTACTGTGTTCTTGGTGGACTCCTCCCTTTGGTCACTCACCTCTTGCGGGGTTCTTGGTACTGTTTGGGCCTCCATTTTAGTTATCCTATCCTGAAACTGCTGTGCGAGCTTCGCTACTTGAGCTTTGACAGGCTCATGCTCCTCCTGTACCAAACCTAGCACAAAGCGACATGCTTTGCTTACTACTTATTTGACCATGATTTGCTCTGTGATCAGCTGCTCTTTTTCCCTCTGTAGCTGAGATTCGCCAACTCTCTTTTCTTCCGGAAGCTTCTCCTGAAACTTTGCTTTCTCACTTTCATATGCAACTACATTGTCTTGTGCTGCTCGTAACTGTACTAGGGCTTCGTCTTTATCCTTTTTCAAGGCTTATGTAACCTTCTCCTTTTCCCCTTAAGCTCTCTGGAACTGGGCTTGTGTTGCATCTACAAACCTTATTAATTGGGCTGGTTTGTCCCCCAATTCTACGATCTGTGATGAGGAAAGAGCAGTAGGCACTACGTGGACCAACCAACCAACCTTTTTCACTTCCTTCAACTCTCTCTCAATCCTTCCATACAATTCCTCCTATTTCTCTTCGTATCTCTACAACATGTCTTTAGAGGCATCCTCCATAGCTCTGTGGACCAGACTAATGTCATCATCAGTGAGAGTGGCTTCCAAATGTGGATTATTGGCTCACGTTTTCTTCCTTGCTGAGGGTTTTTTTGAAGAAACTTTCCTCTTCTGCGACGTCACTGTATTGACAAGGGGATATTCAGGTGGTGTAGCTTCACCTCCTCCTTGCTCTTCTTCTCCTTCATCTCCTCCTCCTTTTTTTTATGCTTGGCCTTCTCCTCCTCCTTTTCCTTCTTCTTCGCCTTCTCCCGAAGTTTTCTCTTCATCCTCTTTGTCACTCTCTATGTTCTGGACTTCATCCTGATTTTTATGCTTCTTCGTCCCACTGGACTCTCTGACATGTTCAACTCATGTAACTATCATGCTTCCTATAGTGTCAGTGTCAGATAAATCTTCATCGACAATAGGTACAAGAAATTCTTTTGGCCATTCCTTTGTAATTTGCTTCATATCTTCATCTGTTAGCTTGTAGTATAACTGCAATTCTTCATGGTGCTCATATCTTCGTGCAATGATGTAAATGAAGTGGGGATCAGCGTGAAACTTCGCTATGGGATGGTACTGATGCAAGGTACATAGTGTCATACATGGGATTGATTCAATTACGACCTTTAATTCCTGATAGTATCTGTGAAACATGAAATTATACTACCATTCCTTCGTCATGTCATTGGTATACCACAGGGTGAAAAAATGAGCAGCTAGGGACTCCATAGGTTCAATATCTAGGAAAGTGGCTTCTTTAGGCATCTGCCAAGCCACAAATGTGATCAAGATGATCAACCAACTGTAATGAAATTCATATCCTAATTCTTGGGCTTCGCGACAATCCTTTTCTAGCTCATTGACGAGGTAGTTCGCTCAGTTCATCTGCATGCCCTCCACACACTTTCCTGCGAGGTCCACCACGAACCCGGTGATCTGTGTGGGGCGTTTCTTCCTCACTAGATTTCTAGCTAAGATTTGACAAGCAAGGTGCACTGCACCATCCTGTATGGAGGCTACCTTGTAACCTCGCTTCCCCTTTTCTACCTCTCCATAGGATTCCTTGATGCGTTGTGCTAATGAGCGGTCTGAGTCCTTCCCTGGATATAACTACTATGGGTCAGGACCCTTCAAAATTAAACCTGTAATCTGGTGGATCAGCGCCAGATCCACAGTAAAATTTTTGTCGATCCATAGATATCAACCATGATAGCATGACAGAAGGCATTTAACGCAAGCATTAACCTCCCGGTGGCGGCCAAAATGGGCAATCTTCATTATGTTCAACATGGTTGATTGCACCAACCATTTAATCCATGGCTATGAGATGAGGAATGGTTTCTTTCCAGTTGTATTCATTAAATAGTGGTGAGGAGCTAACATGGCATAGTTCTTTCGGTCTCCTAAGTTGAAGTCATTGTTTTTCAACAACGAGATCTGTCCTAACTTACTCCCGACTATGCGAATTCCTTTCGGAATGTACGCGGTGAACATGGAGTACTCAAAATCTCGAGGGATATTGTTGCAGTTAACATCGTCAACTAGAGGCATAATATACTCAAGAAATATCGACAGGATCTGTTTCATGTTAGCCATATCACAGTGGTGCTTTCTTCTCTATTTAGTTACAGTTTTGACAAGGGCGGAGCGACGTCCAGTCGAAAGGGAAGCCTGCAGTCCCCTAGTCGATGAACCCTGAAATACCTTCAGATATAGGCCTATCGGCCATGAGATTCCTAAGAAATTCCTCAATAGACTTCTCCAACTTGTTGGGTTCGCCCCACATTCTAGCTTTTGAGAGACAAGCAGGGTAGACAAATGGACAAGCGAGGTATAGTTCTAGATAACAAAAAGAAGCAAAGCTCGACACTTGGACAGTTCTCATCATAGCTCAGTCAATCATGGGTATCAAAAATTGGTCCCAACGCTACCATAGATGAGTTAAATAAGTGGGGTGGTCGTGACAGATCTTCCAATGGACATGAACTAGAGTTAGATGCTTCCATTAATGTAAATCTATCTATTACGACGCGGTCTCAACGTCCAAAAGCATCCCATAATCCTGTAAATGTGTTTCCTAACCATTCTGGAGCGTCATTCTAACGGTCGGGGCACCTCTAATGGTTATATAACTTATCCAGGGTGAATTCCACATCTCTACGGACCTGCTATTCTAGCGAGGTTCAAACCCTGCGAACTTGCCTCCTGTGAGGTTCCAGTCTGCAAAGTTTTCCATCTGGTTTCCTTAACTTCTTGTATCTTTTCCACCTTAGCCTTCTTTTTATTGATCTTCCTTTCCTTATTCCTTTTTATCCAAGTCTCTTTAACTATTTATGGAATCCTCTTTCCATTCTTATTCTTATCTTCCCCTAGCATAATGGCTTTGCATTGTCGAGGTACCCTCAAAGGTTATGAAGTTAATATCTTTTTTCTTAACACTTCCTGAGTGGGAACACTTCTTTATTGGATAGATAGGTCCTTCAAGCCTTCTTTCATTCTTTCAGCCTTGATAGATAATTCTTTTGTGTTATGTCCCTCCTGTGTTGTTACATTGCTCTGTTGGTTCGACTTATCCTCTCGTTCTTCTATTAGTTGGTCTACTTTCCTAGCTATGAATCCCTTAATTCTTTCTTTTTATTTTCTGTAGCTTCTTTATCTACTTTCCTTCTAATCTAATCCTTCTTTAGTCAATGTTCCATGAATAATAATAGGTACAGTAGTTATTCTTCCACATAAGGTTATCACCTTTCCCTTAAACAAGCCTATCCTTCCCAAAGAAGGTACCACAATAGGCTTTCCCGAAACTTCCCAATTTTCTTTTGTCATAATATTCACTTGTGTTTCTTCATCCAAGACACAGTCTATGTCGAAGTCTTATATTGTTTCACTTATGCACTATTTTTCTTTCAGGATTTCTGGTAAACTGACATCTTTATGAACATCCATCGTTTCTACCAACTGTAATAACATAGTCTGAACTTCCTCTGACCCTTTATATTTATGACTTTCTAACATACCCTTAGTCTCTTGACTCTTTTCATGATTTTCTTATCTTACAACTTTAGAAATAATCGTTGGACAATCCTCAACCTCATGACCAACAACCTTACGACAAAGACAAATAGGGCCTACCCTAGGGAATTCCTTAGCAAGATGCCCCGACCTTCTGCATTTATAACACAAAGTCAATCCTCTTTTTCTCTTAAATGTTCCCCAATCTTTTCTGTACTTCGCACTTCCCCTAGGATCGTAGTGTTGAACCTGCAATTTGCGAAAATTCTTTCTAGGTTCCTGCATCCATTTATTAGTCCAAAAAATCCTTCTATGCATAGGAATAACATATCTTTCTTCATTTTCATCAAATTTACTCAAATCAACTCTTTCTTTCAACTGTACCCTAGCCTTCAGACTAGGACATAATCTATTAAACATACTTAAATCCATGCTTTCGTAACAAAAATTTTCACTTATATTTCTCTTACCAAAGTACAAAGCTTACTTCTTTTTGGATCTTACCTCTTTTCTTCAGCACAACTTATTTTCTTGGCACAAAGATTTGCAAGTCAAGTAGAGTATTGCGCACTTCAGCAAAAGATCTACGCACATAGATTTTCTTTTTCTTTACTTCAATTCCCAGCAATTATAGTTTCAGGTCCTGGAAATGAAACCATTTGTTGGCACAGTGGCAGACCTAGGGTTCAACGCTTAACAATGCACCAAAAAAACCCCGACTACTGGCCCTTTCGGCAACACCTGAGAAGGAGGTGAGGTCTCACCCCAGGTAGATGTAGGGGGGTTATAGGACGTAGGTGTCTATAACGAGGCTGGGACACATATATGTGATAAGAGTACTTCACAGAATATTCTGTTAATGCATAGGAAGTATCATGCATTAGTTTTTAACCCTATTAACACCGCAAAGAATAATCAAAGACAAATCAACGCAGTAACAACAAATGATTATATACCCCGAGCACTTAGCACTTAACACTATAAGTTAAATCTAACATTCATTTACCATGAACATAAGTAAAGTACGTAAGCAATAAAATATCTATTTATTACACATCATAATCAAAGCACTAAGGAAAAACATAACAGAGATAACACTACACAAAGAAAATCATGAGACGCCAGATATACGTGGTTCACCCCAGGGTGGGGATACGTCCACAAACCACTTCACCTCTTTATTATTCGCCAAGACCTTACATTCAATCACTTCTATGCACTAAGCCACAAAGTCAAACTCCGCATAAGACATGAGATCTGCACACTAAGCACTAGATCCTCCTTCCAAAACTAGATCAAATGCACTGAGCCAAAATCTTTTACCACGACACTTAGCACCTTCTACAAAATCACATTCGAGCACAAAGCCTTGACGAACATACATTCCCTTGCACAAAGCTACATGATCTGGGTTCTTTATACAATACATTCCCCTTTATTTATACTTTACAAAACCTTACAATAAGGCCTAAACATGGGGAAAACCCATGGGCCGACATCCCATAAACCTATTACAAAACCCTAACCCTTAAATTAGGTGAGATCCACAATCTCATCTCCGTCGGGCACTCCTACTTCGACCAACGTGTCGAAGTCCAAAAGTGGGCCAAAACTAACCAAAGTTTCCTCAAAACTTGGTCGAGGACCAACATTCGCATAATATAATCTCACATCATATTGCTCACATTGATTACATGCACTATGTGTCCACCGCCAATAGTCACACAACATCCACACCACCCAAAAATGAGCCCATTCCTCTAGAACCACCTCCTCACTACTTGGCATTGGAGGATAGGTGGATTCATTCATCCTCAGTGGAATCCATGCATGTTTCTTCCCACAAACCCAAAAAACACCCTAAATGATCAACTACATTATTCCCATAAGATGAATAATTCTTTGAGGCCACTACTTCTTTTAGTGATTCTAGTGATAACCTCCATATAGGTTCTTTGATCAACTGTTGGTAAGGTCCTAACAATTCAATTGGTTCACCCTCTAATATTATATCCCCTGATAAGGTCATTACTCCCTCTCAAATGAGATAATCTCTTATCATTGATAGGGATATCAAGGACTCCAGTTCCATCATGACCAATCATTCCCATATAGGAGATGTTTCCACATAGTTTAAAGTCCCTAACCCCCCAATAGATATCAAAAAAAATAATGGATATGATACATTGTTTCAGATCCTCTTTTGTGGATGTCCAACTTTAAACTGCCTATTATTTTACCTTTGGTCCATACTCTTGATTATTTGGAAACAACCCTTCCCCTAGTCATCACATCATAATACAGGGGGCAATACCACTTCCCACTTTGGTTTCATAAGACCTATCTCTTGACACAACACCAACTCACAATATACCCTTCATGGGAACCATTATAGCACCACCTTTTGTTTAGTTCCCCCAGACAGTATGCGATTACAAGCCACATGGACCAATCAACATGATTCACGAAGATATTTTCATTACATCTTATGGAAAGGCTCCCTTAGCCTTGGTCATTTTTAGTTCCCCCCATTGGGAAACCTGGCCTCCTTCAGGGAGTGTTTTTTCCAGGAACTCATTATTCCATGGCCTCCTTTAGGGAGTGCCTTGTTCGGGAACCCATAGCTCCTTGGCCTTCTTTAGGGAGTGCCTTTATTAGGAACCCATCATTCCATGGCCTCCCTTAGGGAGTGCCTTTTTCAATAACCCATTGTTCCATGGCCTCCTTCAAGGAGTTCCTTTCTCAAGAACCCATGGTTCCTTGTCCTCCCTTAGAGAGTACCTTTTTCTAGGAACTCATCATTCCCTACCCTCCTTTAGGAATTACCTCTTCTAGGAACTCATTTTTCCTTGGCTTCATTCCAGGGGCACCCAACATTTTCATTAAGGGACCATTTTCCCACCAATGTCAAAAGCTTAGGTACACTTGCTCACTCTCATTTATATCAAATAACTGTCATATGTCCTTTATCATCATATATTTTTCACTTTGGGTATTTGATGTTTGTGTGTGTAGGTACTTGGTAAAACAATATGCAACCCATTTAGTATTGGCCACCCTATTGCCCCTTTAGGTATATATTCAAAATTGACATGCACTCACACCCTCTACAAACAACTGCATATCCAAGTTGTACCCCTTGACATTTAACCTTAGGATCCCCACACCTGGCTCTGTGGTACCATCACCTCCATTGCATTCAAGTACTCTCAACCGGTAGAATTCTCACCTCCATGAGTTGTCCCACATATATTTACCCCTTGGCATATAATTGACACTCATGCTATTATATCCATTAGGATTGGGAGTCCTAGTAGTGTTATTCCCCAGAGTAAGAACCTCATACTTCTTCCTCATCATCATGCTAACAACCCCATTATGGAATCCCACATCATGTTCTTGGTTACATTAAATGCCCCTTTGCATTGTCATTAACCCTCCATATCATCCAAAATCAATTTCCCATCTGCAATTTCATTCTCCATCCATCTACCTGGTACAGAAACCCACCCATGGGCCCCCCACCCTTCATTAATTACATTCCCCTAATTTCACCCCATGAGGCCAAGCCATTATTCAATGGGGCACCCATTTCTGTACATGTATGTTCAACCCCATTATTCTTTATTTATTTGGTAACTGTATAAAGCACATTTCATGTTTTAGCAGGTAGAATAGATTTTTTCCATCACAACTGATGGTGTCTTTTTCCTTGGAACACAACAACCCATGTCTCCCTTGGTTGGGGAATTTCATTTTCATCACCATATCTATAAATATATCACTATCATGGCCAAATATCGATTATCACCGACACCCTTGTCCCAAATATCTGTATTCTGGCCTACCATCCACTCTTTTACAGTCTCATTCATTCAACAAAATTTACCTAATATCTGGTTGTCTGTTAAGACCTAATATTGGTTCATTACCCATTAATTGGGGCATATTACATTAGTAATGTTATTTTATTTATGTCAGATTTATTCCATTATTTGTAATTATACCTCCTAGTCTCCTATATATACCAAGGAGACATTTTCATTTGGAATCATCTTGTACTTGAACATTTATGTGGAGTAAATGGAGGTTTCCCCCTCGAAGAGGCTTATTATATGAAATTCTATTTTTTTCAAGGTGTTGAGTACTTATCCTGAGGTTTTTCTATGCTATATTGATATTTGGTTCTTAACATATGGTATCAGAGCTCAAGGTCTTGGGGTTTCACTGCTACATCTGAGACACCGTGGAATTTCCGCTATAATGTTTTTTCTACAATGATTTAGAAGGAATGACTTGGAGGATATTTATCATATGGATCAAGGTACGTTGGGTTAAAAATTAATCTCCCAAGACCTTATACTTTCGGAGATACAACCTTTTTAAGATAGGGTTCCGGAATCATCCTAAATTGAGTCATTGCGGAATTTTCGCTATAAATTTTTTTCTGTAATGTTTCAGACCCGGAACTCTAGATGATGTTCTCAAAATTTAGTAAGGTATCTGTGGTAGAAATTTCAGCTTCTGGGTCATCTTAAATTTGTAGATACACCCTGTGGAACACATGGTATATGACTAGTCCTATTTACTAGTCTCAAGAAGGTGTTCCGGGTAAAACAATCATAAATTCTTCCTAGAGTATCCAAATTGAGTGAGACTAGTTGCATTGGATAATGGACACCCGTAGTAGTTATGGTACACTTTTTAGAATTTTAAATCAATTATTTTTTGCGGGGCATGCTATACAAGTGAGATCTTCTAGAAAGGCCAAAAATCACCAAGTTGTGGGGAAGTTACCGTAAATTCCACTTGGCACATCCATTTTTTATCAGACCTATGGCATTGAAGAGAAGAAATATCAGAGACCTACAAAAAATAAAAGTTCATACTCAGAAGGGCCGAAACTTTGGAGATACAATAAAAGGAAGATTGTCTAGTAGAACCACCTCAAAATCAAGGTTTAAAGTGATACTTGGCCAACATGCCACCAAAAAAGGGAACTTCGACACCAAATAAGCCTCCAGACAATCCTACTTGGACTCTTGATGAAGGTGAAGAAATGCATAGGGACATAAATGAACTACAAAAGAAGATGGATTCAATGGAATCTAAGTTGGATACTAAGATGGATTCAATGGAAGCTAAGTTGGATACTAATATGGATGGTTTAAAAGGGGAGATCATGGAAGGATTGAAAAATTTCCTAATAGAGAGGACACCTTAAAATGAAAATGTATCCCATGAAATTCATGATGAGGACACAAGGAAGGTGAATCAAGAATGGA
>SNQJ01S0082761.1:16178-40948 GCA_010110895.2 Picea sitchensis
TCAAGGGGAGGGGCATGTTAAGCCCTAATATTGGCTCATTACCCCTTAATTGGGGCATATTACATTAGTAATGTTATTTTATTTGTGTTAGCTTTATTCCATTAGTTGTAATTATACCTCCTAGTCTCCTATATATACCAAGGAGACATTTTCATTCAGAATCATCTTGTACTTGAACATTTATGTGGGGTAAAAGGAGGTTGCCCCCTCGAAGAGGCTTATTATTTGAAATTCTCTCTTTTTCAAGGCATTGAGTACTTATTCTGAGGTTTTTCTATGCTATATTGATATTTGGTTCTTAACATTGTCCCTCTGACACCAGATCATATTTTACGGTTTCTACCATCATCCCATTTTCCCCCAATCAAAGGAAATTCTTGCATACCATACAATTTGAGCTTCGTGCATGTCACCAGTTCATCCATCTTTCCCCCATATAGTCCCTGATAACATTTTGATCAAATCGATGTCAAGAATCCCTTTGCTTCTTACAGTAGTGTCCCCTTCCCTTTCGATGACAACACAAGTTTCCAAGAAGGTGGCAGTATAGTAGCTCTCATTCCACTATCAATGAGCAGTCTTGGATGGCACAAAAAGATTCATTATTTATTTCTAATGTCATTGATCCCCATAACATTTGACTCCAACAAAGCTTCATGTTATGATGGGTCTTACTATGCAACTATTGCAGTTTTCAGTAGCTGCCAAAGACCTCTAAATTTGATAGGCCATCAATGCCTCTGGGTCATTCACCACTCAATTCAAAGCTAGTTCATTCTCTAGAATATTCATCTGTGATTATTAATGCCCCCAAGGGTGATGTAGATATCCATTTCATCAAAAAATTTCAGTTACACTCATATTGTTTTGGTTTCATGACACGAGCATGGGGCCCGCCCACCTCGATTGTACAAAGATACAACTTTGTATTTCAATTTTCAGAGAATTTTTGACACTACTATGAATCGCCTCTTCCTATGATGGGACTTTCCTACCATCCCTCTTCAACAACAACTACAAATCTCCTATTGTTACAACAATTTCAGCAGAAAGAAACATTTATGTATTTCATCTATACATATGCTCCTAACCTCACACATCAGGGGGCATCTGTTATCACCAAACAATTGCTCAGAAAAATACATACAATGGATGAAAAACCCAACACATCATACTACCATTAATTTTGGAAGGATCACATTCAAATTGGTAATATACCAACAAAACTATGCAAAAAAATCCTAATGCACATTTAGCAATCGTAGCACGCACACATCTGCACGAGATAACATGTTGTATGACATGCATAGTGTGCGACTGACAGTCAGAAAACTTGTGTGGATGCAGAAATGACACATTGATTACTTTGGTTAGGCCTCAACCGCTTTTGGGATGAAGTAGATCTCAACCATACCCCAAAATATCCCTAAAATGCTGCCTTGGGATCACTGAAAGGGATGGGAGGTACATACAAAGGCCTCCCATTCACACTTGTAACTAGTTGAAAAATCTTGCCATCCTCCTATAAATAGAGGATCATTGTATGAAAAAAGAAGAATAATCCATAGCATTGTTATGATGTTCATAATTCTGTTGGAGAAATCCATCTTCCCCTTGAGCCATTTGTTTTGAGCTAGTGTAGCATTGAGCAAGATTTACACCTCTTGTGAAGATAAGCTTTGGGTATGTTTTATCATTGGAGAGTGATAGCTCTAGTTTTTGAGGGATCAAAGGACCCTCCATTAGGAGGAATAGGGGATTCATTGTCCCATATTTCTCCTCTTGGTGTACTCAATTCGAAGATTCAGTTCTATTAGGTAACCATTTCATGTGTTCAATTTCATGCATCAATTGTTTATGTTAGTTTATTTTGTTTCTTGTTCTTAGTTGTTATTTCTTTCTTTATATCTTGTTTTCTAACTTGCAAGTCCACTAACTTTCTAACCATCTTTTTGTTATGCCTTGTTAGCTTACCAGGGTAGTTAAGGGACTCTCTTTTTTTCACCCTTGTGATCAAAAGCCCCAAACATTGAGTACTATTGTTCGACCCCACACATTTATTAGAGAGCTATAGCACAAGGAAAAACCTTGTCTGTAGAAACCCTAAACACCCTAACCGTTGGGATGGAAACAGAGAAAAAAAGGAACATACAAGAACTATTTCCATGCAACCTTGCCTCCCGCATTCGGGTTGCAAAATTCCAACACATTTCTTTTTATTAAGAATTTGAACATTTCGCCGTTGCAATATTATTCAGATCGGAGTATAATCCCACATGAGTAAAAAAATAAAAAAGTATAGTGGTCCTGTCAACACCCTTATTCGGGACATAACCAATTGGATTCCTCTTCTCACCCTGATCATAGTGGTACCTTTCATTTTTAATCTTTTTTTTATTTTTTTTCATTGGACCCGACCCCCTTCCCGACACCCTTATTTCCCACCTCTCTCATTGTATTCCCCTTTTTTCCCTGATTTTCTTGGTACCAATCACTTATAAGTCCTTATTTTCTATGGTCCCACCCACCCATTTCCCCTTACATACACCCTTCATATCCAAATGGCCACCACTCACAACCAAGACCTGCAAGCTTCCATCACTCGGAACAAGGAGTCCCTCCAGCAAGTGATTATTGATATTGCTTCCACCAATTCCTGCATTGAAAAATTTGAGGCCCAAGTCCAACAAAATATTGACGCCATGGATTCCAAATTCATGGGAGAATTTACCTCCCTCGAGTCTATTGTCAACCAGTTGTTGAACCTCCCCTAGGGCCCTTCCTCCTCGTACCAACCGTCCCACTTATATGGTGTTGATTCCTCCCATTCTATGATATTTCAATCCAAATCATTTCATCGTGATCCCCTTCTTCCCCAAGTTGAGGTCAATAAATTTGATGGCTCTAACCCAATGGGTTGGGTTACTCAAATGGAGCATTATTTCTCTTTGCATGGCATTACTGATGAGTTGGACAAACTTTGTTATGTTCTTCTCTATCTTGTTCTTGAACACTGGCAATGGTGGAAATGGAGTAAAAATGCATTCCAAGGGTATGTTGCATGGACCCAGTTTGTCGTAGAGCTATATGAATTCTTTGACATCGACACCCGCTATTTAGGTCATTTGACCAAGTTGAAACAATCAAGCATAGTGGAAGACTTTATAACTTCCTTTGAGTGTTTTTCCTTCATAACAGAGGGCATGACAAATGTGTTCTTTCGGAAATGCTTTATTAATTGCCTAAAGGATGAAATCCAAACCTAGGTCCTCATGGATCTCCCTCAGACTTAGTGGGAAGTTACTAAACGTGCCAAAGAATCCCAACAAGTTGTTTTTTCCCAAAACAAAAAACCATCTTTTCTTCCTTGCCCTCGACCCACCAATCCTCTCCCCTTGCCACTCCCCTCAAGTTCTATAAATTAACTTGGGCTGAAATGGTTGAGCACCAACTCAAGGGTCTTTGATGTAATTGTGATAAAAAATATTTTCTCGAGCACAAGTGTAAGGAACAAACACTTTTTATGGCCATTTCATAGGATGTTGTTGAAGAAGAAGATGTAGTTTCCCATGTTGAAGAGATACCCCCTCCCGATACTACTACTAAGCCAACTGACCCACCATAAGTTGAACCACTTCTTTGCATGCCCTCACTGACTTCTCTACTCCACAAACCCTCAAGTTCATTGGCTATATTAAGAATAGGAAATTCATCATCCTTGTTGACAGTGGAAGAACCCATAATTTTATTCACTGTCGCATTGCCTAAGAAACCAATTGCTATATTCATGTCATTGACAATTTTCAAATCATGATAGCCAATGGCGGTTCCATGAAATGTGGTGGGCATTCTGAAAATGTATGTCTTCAAATTGGACAGTACCACCTGAAATCTCATATGTTTTCCATCGACATGGGTGGTTGTCACATTGTGCTAGGTGTTGAATGGTTACGCGCTCTGGGCCCCATTCTCATGGATTTTAAGGAATTAACCATGCAATTCCACCAGGAGGGACCAAAATATCAATTTAAAGGAATCACAACAGGTTCTCCTGAGATCAACAATTCCCATCGAATGGAAAAGCTTCTCAAGAAAGGTCATTCAAGTATTATTTCCCAACTCCATTCCATTCAAGCAGTTGAGACGCCCTTCGTGCATCTTGACCTCCAATCTATCATATCCAAACACCAAGATATTTTTTCCACTTCTTAGGGACTTCCCCCTTCCCATGGTGTTCATGATCATTCCATTCCCCTTGTTCCTGACAGTCTTCCTCCTAATGTTCTCCCTTATCATCATCCATTTGCCCAAAATAATGAAATTGAGAAAATAGTACAGGAGTTGCTCGAAGCAGGTGTTATCCATCCTAGTACCAGCCTCTATTCTTCTCTTGTGGTAATGGTACTCAAGAAAGAAGGTACTTGATGCATGTGTCATGAATTTCATGCCCTCAATAAACTCACCATCAAAGACAAGTTTCCCATTCCTGTCATTGATGATCTCTTGGATGAATTGAGTGGTGCTCAATACTTTACTAAACTTGATCTCCATTCTGAATACCACCAGATACGTATGAAAGAAGAAGACATTCCTAAGACTGCCTTTAGAACTAATGAGGGTCATTATGATTTCTTGGTCATACCCTTTGGCCTATGTAATTCCCCCTCCACCTTCCAAAGTCTCATGAATCATGTGTTCCATCCTTTTCTACATAATTTTGTCTTAGTTTTATTTGATGATATTCTCATTTATAGTAAAACTTGGACATCCCATCTCACCCATGTGGATCAAGTTCTCCATCTACTCTCTTAGCACCAAATTTTCCTCAAACAATCTAAATGTACCTTTAGAGCCTCAGAAGTGGAGTACATGGGTCATATTGTTGGCAAGGACGGTGTACAGGTGGATCCTAAGAAAATTGAAGCTATACAAGATTGGCCTTGCCCTAAAAATCTTAAGAGCTTGCGTGGATTTCTGGGTTTAACGGGTTATTATCAGAAGTTTGTTAAGAATTATGGAAAAATTGCAGCACCTCTCATCGCTCTCCTTAAAAATAATGCCTTCACTTGGACTCCAGTAGCTGATCAATCCTTCCATGTCTTGAAAGAAGCTATGTTCAAGACTCCAGTCCTAGCCCTTCCCGACTTCACCAAGACTTTTGTCTTGGAATGTAATGATTCAAGAAAAGGAATTGGAGCAATCCTCATGCAAGATGGTTGGCCTTTGGCCTTCACCATCAAAAACAATTCAAACAGACATTTGGGAAAATAAATTTATGAAAAGGAAATGTTGTCTATTATGCATGTCGTGGATCTCTAGCGTCCTTATCTATTGGGGCAACACTTCTAGATTAAAACTCATCACTAGAGCCTCAAGTATTTTCTAGAACAAAGAATTGCATCCCCGAAGCAACAAAAATGTGTAACCATGTGAAGGAGGCTCTTTAAGAATGCAATGGAGTGTGATGTAAAGTTTGTTGCAAATGAAGTGTATCCAACATCTCTTTCTCTTCAGAGATAAGCTACCCCATTCTGCTAGTTTGTGTTCTACAATGTTTTTTTATTTAATTCATTAATATAAGTTGGGTTTCACTATATTTATGTGTTCTCTGCATTATCTTTGTGTATTTCCTTGTTAAATATCAGTTATATTTTTGTCTTCATGTCGTTCTCAAAATAATTCGGATCATGGAGAGAAGTGCTTACATGAGCTTCTTGGGGAAGGCCATGTAGTTCTTGATTTCCAAGTAAATATATAAAACCATCTTTGGGTTGTTTGGGGGTTCACACTTTTCATTATGTTCACTCTTCATTCACTTTTCTCATTCATTATTCCTCAACCATTCTTGATATTATCTTGGGAATGAAAAACGAATTGTTGGGAAAGGATCCATTGTTTGTTTGCTTGTTGTAGTAATTACTAGTGTATTCTGGCCATGAATTAATTCCTACGTGTATGAGACGCATTGGCATGTGTTAAGTTTTGTTCACAGTTGCGAATCCTGAGAGTCCCAAAATGGATATTCTTGACCAAATGCATTGGAGCCCTGGAAAGAAGTGGATAGCCTGAGGGACTATGTGGAAGTGAAGAGAGTTCATTGTCTTTGGGTGGTGTAGGATGGAGAGAAGATAGTTGGTGTACTTTGGATTTTTGTGTGTTGAGAAACCTGTGAGAGCTTAAGTGTTGACTGGTTTCGGAAGCTGAGTGTCATTTTGGAACTCATCCTTGTGGATTCATAGCCCTGGCTCGGGGGTGACATTTTTTTTGAGACTTGAAACAACATTGTCTATGGTTGGGAGGAAGATCCTTGCTCTACAACTAGTTGGTGATTGAATTTGTTTAAGATAAGTTCTCTCTGTCATGGTTTCCTTTGCTTGCATATTTATTTTCGGGGTGTATTAATTACTATATTTGAATCTCGTATTTATAATATGCATGTTTTCTAGTTATTGTTGTGCATGGAATAATATTCATTTCTTTTATGTTGTAGCATGAATCTTGATTACTGCATGTGAGTCTTTCATGCTTCTTCATTAATTAAATGTTATCAGAATTCGAAATCAGTTTTGAAGTATGTTTTTGAAGTAGCATGGCCACCATGTGGGTCATTGGGTACATTATAGATTGGTATCAGAGCTTCAGGTTCAAACACCAGACTGGTATGGACCAAAACAAGTGCGAATCGGGTAGATTCACTATGACATATTTGGTTTGTGTGAATTTGGGGAAAAACAGTGAAAATTTAGAGAGAAAACCCCCAAATTCATGAGCATATCTAAGTTTAAATGATTGAAGATTGTCTAGAAATTTAATGGATTCGATCTACAGAGTTGCATAATCGAATTTGAACTAGAAGATTGAAAACATTTGTATTTTAATGGTCATTGTAGCACAGGGAAGAGTTCATAGAATTGACGAATGGAATCATGTTCGATATCTTGATCAACGATCGATATTCATTGTGATAAATTAAAAAATTGATAAAGTTTCAAAGTTTGACAAAGTTATGATATCAACGACTGAGATTCATTTCAAAGGTTTAGAAAAGGAGGAAGATTGATGACTTGTATTCAATTTCAGATTTTTGGGAAGTCAGAGAAAATCGATAGTCAATATCATCTTGGCTGGGAGATCAACGACTCATATTCACTTGGGTTTTGGCCGAAATTATCTAAGTGTTGAAGTTCACCAATAGAGGTTGCATATGGTCGATGGATCGGGGATTGACTAATTTGGGAGAAGTTTTCATTCAACTAAATAAAATATCTGATTGTCGATGGCTGATGGATCCGAGATCAATGAATTTGGGTGAATTTTTCATTCAGCCAAAGGAAATCTTTTATCGCTGATGGTCGATGGATTAGGGATCAACAAATTTGGGTGAATTTTTCATTCGACCAAAGGAAATATCTGATCGTTGATGGCTGATAGATCAGGGATCAACGAATTTGGGAGAATTTTTCATTTGGCCAAAGGAAATCTCTAATCGTTGATGGCTGATGGATCGGGGATTGATGAATTTGGGAAATTTTTTCATTCGTCCAAAGGAAATCTCTGATCCCTCATGATCGATGATCGAGAATCAATAGATTTAGTGTGAAGTTCATATTCTTCCAAGAGAAACTATCGATGGTCGGTGAAGGAAATGAAGGTGATGACGTGTCATGCCATGTCAACATCCACATGTCATGCCACATCAACATCCACATGTCATGCCACAACAACATCCACACGTCAATCCATGTTAGCCTACTTGATGCCTCAAGATAATGTGTCATTGCATGTTAGCCTAGTTGATGCCTCAAGATAATGTGTCATGCCATGTCATGCCACATCAGCATAATTACCACATCAACCAATAGAGATGGTCAATGATCGATGGTTGGGTTGGCCGAATTGAGGAAGTGTTTTCGATAGTAATCGGGGATTAGATTAAGTCGGATTGAGATGAAACTTATGTGTTTTTTCCACAGAGAGGAAATCTACAAAAGTGCCAAAGAGGGTCATTGTCCAATTTTGCTTGGATTGGTCAGAAATTGCAAAATAGTGGGTTTTGAAGATCTGGGTCCAAATCATTAACAAAGATCCATATTAAGTTGAAATTCTTGGAGAGTGTCTAGAAAGCATACATGGAAATAACCCATGAATGAATTGAATAAATCCTAAGAAGATTGGAATGGGGATGCTGAAATAGGCCAAAATCCATTATTTTGGGCCACCTTTTGGCCATAATGGAAGCATATTAATTTAGATTAATATGAAACTCATGGGTTTTTTTCACAGAGAGGAAATATACAAAAGTGTCAGAGAGGGCCATTGTTCATTTCTACTTGTATTTGTCAAAAATGGCAAAATAGTGTTTTTTAAATATCTGGGTCTATATCATTGGCAGAGGTCCAGATAAAGCTGAAACTCTTGGGGAGAGTCTAGAAAAAAAATATGGAAATAACCCATGAAGGAACTGAATAAATCCTAAGGGGATTGTAATGGGAATGCTAAAATAGGACAAAATCCACTATTCTGAGCCACTTTTTGGGGATTTTTGAGTTTTGCAAAGCAAAAGTGACCCTACATCACAAAAATGAAAATTGTTTTTTACTTGAAATTTTATATAATTATCAATACAAACAAATTTGGTTTAGTGAAATGTTTCCAAAAGTTCATAGAATGAGAAATATATAGTCTGGAAAAAGGGGTGAAAAATGACAAAGTTGTCATTTCCAGATTGTTGTAGTTTTTGAGTGGAGTATCATATTGAAAATATGAGAGTTGTTATGAATTCCTTGTCATTATTTTTATCTATGCTTCATACAAAAGTTTCTTTATTTCCTGACATATTTTATTCTATAATTGACATAAGTTGGCACTTCAATAAAATTGCACTAGTGGAGAAAATGCACAAATGGGGTGAAAATGATATTTTCAGGAAGCCATAAATTTCATCTTAGATATCGGATTAGGGAATGAGTGCAGTTATTGGAAATATTATTCAGACAAGAATAGCCTGAAATTAGTAAAATTTGGAGAATTGTGATATAAATCTTGATAAATTGAGTAGAAAAATGACATGTAGCATTAATTAACAATTTTTTATGATATGCATAATTCTAACAAAAATGGTTGCTTGCACATTTTCCAGAATTAGGGGATATAAATATAAGGTTCAAGATAATAATGCATATTTGGGACATGGAGGAAGGAGAGGGAGCGTTCAATCATGTTAAAGAAGTCAAGGGTCAAAATATTAGTGTTGGTAATGCAGAGACCGAATCAAATGGGCACAAGAGAAGAGGGGAACAATAAACCTTAATAAAGACTATGAGAATCCTAAGAATAGAAGTTCAAAGTTACAAAGTAGACAATGAGAGGCTGATGAGAGAATAAAATAAAATAAATTCTCAAGTGATGCAAAGCCTAAATCAGTTGCATAGGCAAGCAAGGAATGGATCAGACTCAAAGCAGGAGGAAGGAGACAAACATTATGAAAGAATATATAACTACAGAAGACTGGGTCATTTAATAAGTTCTATAAGAAGTCATAGAAATCACTCACTTCCTTACTCGGCAAGGAAATTGTATGCATTTGAAGACTCCATAAGCAGTCCAGAAGTGTCTCCTATTAGGAACCAAAGAAGAAGACATGAATTGGATAGTTTACAAGGAGAGAAGGAAACTCAAGCCACCATCCTTTGATGGTGAAATAGAAAGGGAATATGATGTTGAAGTCTAGTTACTTGGAATCAAGAAGTACTTTCAGTTGCACAACTACTCATCTAACCTAGAATCTAAAATTTCCACATACCATTTGCATGGAAAAGTTGCTATGTGGTGGTATTAATTGAGGAAACTTGAGCACATTAATGAGAGTAGGATTACCTAGAAGCAGTTCAAGAGATATTTTCAAAAGGAGTACCTTTTAGAGCATTTATATGATAAGAAGATGCAAGAGTTCTTTGAACTCCGATTGGGAAGTATGACCATGGTAGAATATGAAAATAAGTTATTGGGATTATTGAAGTATGTGGGATTTATTAAGGATGAGAAGGTGAAGATATAGATATTTTTGAGTATACTTCCATCCTTTTATAAGTAAAATATTTAATATTATGAGCCTAGGACTTTGATAGAGATAATATGGAAGGCTAAGTACCTGTATGAGAAAGGAAAGGGCAGAGAATCCTTGTAGAAGTCTTGGAGGGATAAGAAGAAAGAGAAATCTGACCAGAGAAGGAAGGGATTCAAACCTCCTTTCAACAGAAACAATCCTAATATGCATCAACAAGAACAATCTACTAAGAATGAATCCAAGAATGAAGACTCCTTCGGAAAAATGGGAATACCACCAATAAAATGTTGGGGATGAAAAGAAGATCACATATACAAGGATTGTCCTCACTGAGAGGACAAAACAAATACCATGCACAACATCAAAGAGGCTACAATAGTAGAAGACATGGGCATACTATATTCAACCTTAGAAGATTGACAAGAAGAGTACCAATCCAATATAATTGAGGTGGAAGGTAATATCATTAATCATCCTATTGTTATTTTTATTGATTAAGGAGAAATCCATTATTACATTGATCCTAAAATAGTGGATAAATTAAATTTGAAGAAAATTAAGCTTGAGAAATAAAGTTTGGTTCAGCTAGCCACTGGAACCAAAAGAAGGATCAATGAGATAGTTAGATGTTGTCCAATCAATCTGAATGGATTGAGTACTAATGTTGATATGAATATCATCCCATTAGGATCTTATGATATCCTAATTGGAATGGATTGGTTTCAGTAGCACCATGCTATCCTAGATTGTCATAACAAGACATTTACATGTCTTAGTGAAGGAGAAAAACAAAGCACTGTGAAAGGAATTCCAAGAACCATTTCTATAAGAGAGATTTCAGCCTTACAATTGAATAGATGTTTCAGAAATGGATGTCAATTGTATGAAACTCATGTGGAGGAGCTAAAAAAGACAAAAGGGCCAAGCCTTGAATATTTTTCAGTATTACAAGAGTTTGAAGATGTATTCCAAGAAATACCAAGATTGTCTCCAAAGAGGGAAATAGATTTCTCTATTGATTTAGTACCAGGAGTTTCCCTAGTATCAAAAAATCCTTACAAAATGAGTACACCTGAATTAAAAGAATTGCAAATGAAACTGAAAGATTTGTTGAAGAAAGGGTACATACGCCCAAGTGTTTCACCTTGGGGAGAAACAATACTCTTTGTAAAAAAGAAGGATGGAACATTGAGGCTATGTATTGACTTTAGACAACTGAATAAAGCTACTTTGGAGAACACATATCCTCTACCTAGAATTGATGACCTATTTGATCAACTAAAAGGAGTAAAAATATTTTCAAAGATAGACTTGAGATCTGGATACCACCAGGTAAGAATCAAAGAAGAAGAAATCAGTAAGACAACCTTTAGAACTAGGTATGGACATTATGAATTTGTAGTGGTGCCATTTGGACTGACCAATGAACCAACTATCTTTATGTGATTTTTGATTGGCATATTCAGAAATTATTTTGAAAATTTTTTCATTGTGTTCTTGGACAACATACTTATTTATTCTAATTCCAAGGAAGAGCATGAACATCACTTGAGGTTGGTGTTGCAAGTGCTTAGGGAACATCAAATTTATTCCAAGGTTAGTAAGTGTTATTTTTACCAAGAATATATCCATTACTTGGGACACATTATTGTAGAAGAAGGTATAGGAGTAGATCTAGAGAAGATTGAAGCCATTAGGGTATGGCCAACACCCAGGAATGTTTCAGAAATAAAATCTTTTATGGGATTGGTTGGATACTACATCAGATTCATAAAAGGATTTTCTAAAATTGTTCATCCCATCACTTCTTTGCAAAATAAGGGAATTAAGTTTGAATGGACAACAAAGTGTGAAGATAATTTTAATTTGTTGAAAGAATTACTTACTAGTGCACTTATTTTAAAGATTGTTGACCCAAATGAGAATTTTGTGGTAGCAAGGAAGGGTTTGGTGGAGTCCTCACTCAAAATGGACATGTCATTAGTTATGAGTTCATAAATCTTAAAGAATATGAGAGGAATTATGCCACACATGATTTGGAACTTACTGCCATAGTTCATGCACTGAAGATGTGGATGCATTATCTCATGTGAAGGAGATTTGAATTAAGGATGGATCATAGTGGTCTAAAATATATTTTTGAACAACCAACTTTGAATGTCAGGCAAACAAGATAGTTGGAATTTTTAAGTGAGTATGATTTTTACATCAAACATATCAAATAGAAGGAAAATAAAGTTGTTGATGCACTCAACAAAAGAGTACATCTCATGCATGCTGCAACCATTAGTATGCATCAATTAGATTTAACGAGCATAATTTTAGATGTTTTTGTTATAGACTAGCATCGCCTACAGGAGAAATAATTTTACAACAGAAAAATGTACAACATAAAATAAAAAAGTATGGGATTAAGGAAGATGGATTACTTATACATAAGAATATAATTTATGTTCCTAGTTCTGGAGAACTTAGGAATTTGGTGTTAAACGAAATGCATATTGTTCTGTATGCCGGACATCCTAGTTATCAAAAAAAAATTGCAGTAGTAAGAAGCCAGGAATGAGTGGAGTGTCCACTCGAAACGTTGGACATTTCGAAACCTCATACACAGTCTACATCCAAAAACATTTTCCAACATCATCAATAACTGTGGAAATCTACATAATCAGAGTAAGAAGCCAATTCATTTGGGAAAAAAAAAAAAAAAAAGATGTTGATGATTACATTTCCATATGTATGGAATGTCAGAGAGTGAAAGATAAGCACAAACACCCAACGAGTTTGCTTCAGCCATTGCCAATTCCATAGAAGAAATGGGAAGTGGTAACCATTGATTTTATAACTAAGTTTCTCAGGACAACAAGGAAACATGCTTCCATAATGGTAGTTGTGGATAAATTGACAAAGGATGCTCATTTTGTTCATGTAAAGATAACTCATACAACAACTGATATTGCAAAAAATTACATGAGGGAGATTGCTAGGTTGCATGGGATACCTAAGACAATTGTCTCAAATAGAGATACAAAGTTTACTTCAAATTTATGGAGGGGATTATTTAAAGGATTTTGTACAAATATGAATTTTAGCGCATCATACCATCCATAGTTAGATGGGAAGACAAAGAGAGTCAACCAAGTGATTGAGGACATGCTGAGAATGTATGTGATGGATAAGCCATCTAAGTGGGAAGATTATTTGTATTTGGTTTAGTTTGCCTATAATAATGGGTATCAAGCTTCATTGAAGATGAGCCCATTTGAAGCTTTGTATGATAGAAAATGCAATACTCTAGTGAGTTGGGACAACCCAACAGACATAGTAGTACTTGCGCGAGAATTGCTCAAGGATATGGAAGACTAGATGGATAACATTAAGTGGAATTTGAAGGTAGCACAAGATAGACATAAAATTTATGCAGATAAAAATAGAACATATAGAGAATTTAGAGTGGGAGAGCATGTGCTTTTGAAAGTAAATCCCAAGAAGAGCTCATTGAAGTTGGTTAGTTGTACAAAACTAGCAGCCAGATTTTGTGGTCCATTTGAGATATTGGATAGAATAGGGTCAATTGTATACATGCTTTCATTTCCTACTTCATAAATGTGCATAATGTATTTCATGTCTCTCTGCTGAAAAACTATGTACATGATCCTAACCATGTTATTGATTGGAATTTGATTCAGGTGAAGCTAGAAGGAGACTTTCAGGTCTAGTCGGTGCACATATTGGACAGAAAATTCAAAATGGTATGGAATCAAGTCATAGAACTAGTAAAAGTGCAGTGGACTTGCTATGGTCCTGAAGATGCTACTTGGGAGCATGAAGATTCCATGTGGGCAAAGTACCCACGACTTTTTGAATAATTTTGAAATTTTGATTTCTGTTTGTATATGCATTGAGGATAGTGCCAAAATAAGGGGTGGGGGAATGCAATACCTTGGTTTTGAGACCCCATATTAAATAATGTATTTTGTTATTTTATTAAAGGTCGAAGCACCCAAACAATTAAAAGAGGCCAAAGTGCCCATGAAATGTAATACTTGATCATTATTAATAATAAAATAAATTGTTGGTTGCAAGATGGAAAAGTACAAGAGTTATAGGGGGCTATGATTCCATGAGAGATGGGGCTTAATGGTCTAAGTCTCTTTATTATATTTTATTTACCCAAAATTGTTTTAATGGAGAGAAGTGGTTACGTGAGATTTTTGGGGAAGACCGTGTGGTTCTTGATTTCCAAGTAAATATATAAACCCATCTTTGGGTTGTTTTGGGGTTCACACTCTTCATTTTGATCACTCTTCACTCACTTTTCTCATTCATTATTCCTTAATCATTCTTGGTCTTGTCTTGGGAATGAAAAACGAACTGTTGTGAAAGGAGCCATCGTTTGTTTGTTGGTTGTAGTAATTACTGGTGTATTCCAGCCATGAATTAATTCCTACATGTCTGAGATGTATTGACATGTGTTAAGTTTTGTTTACAGTTGTGAATCCTAAGAGTCACAGCATGGATATTCTTGACCAGATGCACTGGAGCACTGGAAAGAAGTGGACAACTAGAGGGATTGCATGGCAATGAAGGGGGTTCATTGTCTTAGGGTGGTGCGAGTTGGAGAGAAGAGAGATGGTGTAATTTGGATTGCTATGTGTTGAGAAACCTATGAGAGCTTAAGTGTTGACTAGTTTTGGAAGCTGAGTGTCATCTTGGAACTCATCCTCATGGATTCGTATCCCTGGTTCAGGGGTAAAATTATTGTTTAGACTTGAAACAACAATGTCTACAGTTGGGTGGAATGTCCTTGGTCTGCAGCCAGTTGGTGATTGAATTTGTTTAAGATAAGTTCTTTGTGTCATGGTTTCCTTTGCTTGTATATTTATTTCCATTGTGTATTAATTACTATCTCTGAATCTCATATTTATAATATGCTTGCTTGTTGGTTATTGTTATGCATGGAATAATATTGATTTATTTTATGTTGTAGCATGAATATTGATTACTACATGTGAGTCTTTTGTGCTTCTTTATTAATTAAATGCTACCAAAATTTGAAATCAGTTTTGAAGTGTGTTTTTGAAGTAGCATGGCCACCTTGTGGGTGGCTGGGTATGTTATAGGTGTAGTGGCATAGTTTCTATATTGAGTGGACCACAACCAAGGTTGACTTCCTATCATGATGGTAATTAAATGCAGGACCTATCAATTTCTTTCTTACATAACTAATGACATGCTCATAGTCCTCATCCTCTTAATGGACTAACACACTTGCAATGGAAAAGCTAAGGTAGATATGTAAAGGCTATTATCAAATTCAGGTAGATTGATGGGGGGGAGACTATGGAAAGATCATGTATTAATGTGTCAAAATCATGTTGGGATTGGTCATACCACACAAACTTGTGTGTCTTGAAAGAGATGTAGAAAGTTGTGACATCTAGTTGCTTAGTCATGAACACAGGACAAGAAAAGATTTTATTTTATCTGAGAATTAGGCACCAATGAATCCTTTGCAATGGTGGTAACTCCATGTTTTCTTGGAATTTCAAGTGGTTGACAATAATACCTTGTTTCAAAATGATTAAACCAAGGAAGCATCCTTCACTCAGCGCGGCCTCTCAGCGCGGCCTCTCCCAGGTAAGAAACTCGATCTCCCATGCAGAATCACAACAGTTTTCCAGACATGAGAAATGACAATATTTGGTGATAAGTCTCAATCTTAACCACGCGGCCGACATTCCGCTGTATACATGACCACCGGAAAATTGTTGGAGGATACATTTTTCTTCAAATTAGTGACTGACACAATCTCACTTGAATCCTTGAGTGCCTCCATCTCTATGTTCTGGTAGGCTATGCTCAGTGATGACGACAAGGAGAAGAAAAAATAGGCACCACATAATTTTCCCAATACACCCCTATCTAATTCTGGAACTGAAAATGGTGAAGACTAGTAGGCATCGAAATGGACATCTGCATGCTAATCGCCATTGATTTCCAACTACCTACTATTCACAAAACTAAATATCAACCAACATTAACAAACACACATAGAACTTTGTACTCTCACAAACCTACACTCTAATACCAAATTAGTAAATTAGATTGCACACAAAACACTATGTTTATTATTCAATCAAGTATATATTTATACATAAGTTTTTCTCAAGAGAATAACAAACTTACTAGGGAAACTCTCAACTACACATATAAATAGGATCTGATAGTTGGAGAATATCTCTCTGAACTAACTAGATATTAACAAATCCAAACCAATATATAAATATTAATTCTAACACATCAAAGATTTGTCCGTAACCCCTAAAAAATTTCTTCATCAAGGTGAAAGACATATCCAATATAAACACTCTAACACACATCAAAGGATTTAACTGGTAAAAAAAAATTATCAAAAGAAAGACATATGTGAGATGGATGAATCTATATAACATCATCCATAAGTTTAGATGAAGATAGTGGAAGTAGCATATATATATATATATATATAGTTATATCATGTTTGACAAGTATCGAATCCCTTTGGAACATAAAAGAAGGGCCTTTTATTGGGATAAAGGCAACAAAGAATGAAACTATGTATATGAGGGGATATTCAATATAGTTAATTTAGGGTAGAATGATATTATAAACCCAATATAAAGATGAGTCTTTTAATACACTAGATAAGAGAAGGGTCTTTTATTGGGATAAAGCCAACAAAGAATGAAACTATGTATATGAGGGGATATTCAATCTAGTTAATTTAGGTTAGAGTGATATTATAAACCCAATATAAAGATGAGTTCTTTAATACACTAGAGGTCTTTAACAAAGAAGGGTTGGATTGAGCCACGATTGAGCACTCCTAAATATGGGAAATACATTGTTGGGGTTGGAAGTAGGGTTAGGCTCCCAATATGCAATATGGTTAAGATTGATGATTTTCATGTTGTGAGAGAATTTCATAGTGTGGAAGGTTGAGGAGGAAATCGCCTTCATAACATCCATATAACTGCTCTCTAAAAGCATATTGTCATCTAAAAAGGTATCTACAACTTTAATGTCAATCTATAACTTTAATGTCAATTAGGACTATTTATCAGTGAGTTCAATGGGAAATTTTTAAAAGAGTCCTTACAACTAAAAAAGGATATCGTCAAAGGTGTGTAAAGTGATGGTTTATGGGGTGAACTATAGGGACACTAACTTCCAAACTAAGATATGACATAGGTAGAAATTCCTTTGTCTATGATGCATTGATGAATAATCAAGTTCTTCACTATGATAGGGATCTAAAATGCAACTCATGGAGGGAGTATTCACTTTCCATTATCCAAGTTGAAGTTCATTAAAAAAGAATATGAAGCATCTATGTCTCTTATGGAAACCAACAATACGACCCACATGGCCTAATTTTCTAGGTTCACCGAGCAAAGTGTTGAAAGTTAGTGTATTTGGAGAGAATCCCCACCCTTCTGTTTCATCTGTTGAAGGAAACTCAAAGCCTTTTCAACTCTTCCGGCCTTTGCAAACCCCTTAATCATTGTGTTCTAGGTAGAAGTGTCTGGGATGAAATTACTACTTACCATATTCTCATACATTTGCTTGGCATCAGAAACCTGGTATCATTCAAAAGAACATTAATGGCATCCGTATGTGATGTTTTTCCATGTGGGCTTCTGTGTTTTGATCATCTTGAATCCTCATAAGGAAAATTATTAGTTGGGTCATTGAAATAGGGTTATGGGAGTGCCAAGAAAGGCGAGGATATGGCTCTCTTTAGGGTTTTGTGATATATTTTTATAGGGTATATAGAGCTAATTCATGTCATATTTATCTCTTCTCTCGTGTTTTTCCCAGCTATATTTATTCAAAATATATCAGAAATTTGCAGCAAACCTCTCACAAAGCTCTCAGAGAAGTGATCATGTGACGTTGTGCTTGATTGATCGCTCGTTTGGCCCTTCTCTCCCCACGCAAGCAATTGAGTTGTGGTTTAAGGGATGGTTTATAATCCTCTTCCCACTAAATTCCTTAAGCCATAATTCAATAAATATGTTTTTTCTATTAATGAAAGCTTTGTCATTGAACTAAATTCCTTAGGCCATAATTCAATAAATATGTTTTTTCTATTAATGAAAGCTTTGTCATTTTAGTGGAAGTTGAACCATTGGCATTTCCTAAAGTAATATTTTTTTCCAAAATATTGGAAAAGAAACCACTCAATTTTGGGTCCAAAGGGGAAATGGAAACTCCTCTACATGTTGTTCGAGGGATTCCTCTCACTACTCTGGTATTTATCAATTTATTTTTTCTAAAATATTGAAAAAAAATATTATTAATTTTTTGGTTAAAGGGAAATCATAATTCATAGATATGTTGTTTGAGGAATTTCTTTTTGACATCGTAGTGGCCTTTATAGTCAACTCAACTTAGAAGGAGACATCTAATTGAGAATAACAAATGACAATCATTATAGTAGACAATGTTCAATATGAAAGATATCCCACTAAATATAATTGCTTCCATGTATTTATATGGTGTAAAATTGTGTACTTAATTCCAAAAGAAGCTAGTAATGTATTAAGTCCATGACTACTAAAGTTGTGAAAGAAATATTCACCCCAATAAATTTGTCTAAGTGTTGTTGCATGCACCTAGTCATTGTATCATAGGTGCAAAATTGCATAGAATTACTAATGCACTATGTACATTTCATTAGACAATTTTGGCACAAATTAGAGTGGCAAAAATGGCTTAATGCCATAAATGAGTTTATATTCTTAGTTATGAAGTTCTAGTGTTTTGACCTAGTCACATAATCAATAGGTTTAGTTACATTTATACTTGTCTCACTACCTTAATACATTTATCCATGTCAAAAAAACACAAGCCAAAGGAACATAAGCACACTAGAATTGATGTAAAATGTAACACATTACCTCACATGGAAGCTCAATTATCACAACACTTAATATACTTTCCTATGTCTCTTCCTCCTCCCGATTTTTGTATACATCTGTATTTTAAAACATGGACAAGTGAACCAAATGAATCTCTTTGTATTCCTAGTGTATTATTTATGCACTACCTTAACAATATAAACAAGGTAGATGGTTGTTTTGTAGTGAGTAGATATAGTTATAGTTGTTTATAATAAAACTTCAAGTTATTAATATATTGTACAATGAAATTCAGAGTTGAGTTTGTTGCATAAATTTTATCATGCCAATGTATGTTTACTTTGTACCTTTATTTTTGTTTGAGTTAACATCATAATTTTCTACACCATGAAAAAAAATGTATATATTGGGTTGAGTTATTCACAATTATTGTTAGCAAGATTGTTTTACTTCACTGGTATACTCCCATCTTCATTAACACTACTTCTTCTTCCTAGCTCATTTTCATTCATTCACAATTGCCTAGCATTTCCATTAAGATTGAAGATGCTTGGTAAAGTTATTTTTTTATGAGAGACAATGTACAAGACTACCAAAACTCACATTGAGAAAAGAAACTCACTGTCTGCTACAAAGTACAAAACAAAACCAAACTAAATCACACACAAAGAAGAAAATTCACCAAACAAAATGAAAATTGGTAAAATATTTTAAAAAAATCATGCATTAACAATGTCCAAGCTCTCAGGCCTTATTACAACTACAAATCAAATTGCGATCTTTTCCTTCTTCTTATTTATATCCACTATGAAAAACACCTCATTCTTGAAGAATCCCAAAGGTCTTGATGTATGGTGAGTAGAAGGCCCCAATCATTTCCAAGAAAAACGTCCCTTTTTCCTTCGCAAATCTCCCATGTATATGTGGATGATGAAGAATTTGAATCAATGGTAGTTCAACTATCAATGGTTTTGAAAATGATTCCCAATATAGTATGTCACCTCAAAATCCTCTATTCCAATTGAGGTCATTGCTTCAAAGTCCTCCGACCCAATTAAGTTTGTTACCTCCATGACCTCCCTCAAGAGCTCAATCATTCATGACCATTGTTCAATCTCCGCATCATCTCTATTGACTCTATAAATGTGATCATATTTCTTAATTTCATATTGTCTTTAAAGTTATGGACTATATTGTTTTTCACTATCTTAGTTTTTGAATTATTCTTCACTAAAACATGCTTTATGTTTTGTCACTTTTCAATATGCTAAAAAAATTGGTAAACCAACTATCTACCCTTTGGAATTAATAACACAGTTGGCTTCTTCATCATCTATGGACTACATATCTTCAAAATTTACACCCAATACTTTAAAATAATTCTTCATCAATTTCTCATAAATAATTCCATCTCCTTTTGTGGTTATATACAATAAGACCATCATATTTTCTACAATTGCCATCATCACAAGAATCTCCATCATCCATTCCATCTGATACACATTCAAAATTCTATTGTAATTGCATTAACACAAAATGACATCCTTTGTCACCTTCGCTACTCCATGTATGATATGTTTCACGTTTTCAATCAAGTTTCCTCCTCTACGTGCACTTTCAATTTTCACAATTGCAATATTTATTGTCTTCAACTACAAAAACAAGTATGGCATCATCTAAACATCTTATTAATACTCTCTTCAAAAATACTTCTTTTAATGGCATCCACTCTATTGTACTCTCTTCAATTTTGCAAAGTATTGTTATGCAATTTTACTCATGTTTTCATCATGTTTCTCTTGCTTTGCATGCTTTGTTGCATTATCAACATACTATACATCATGGTAATCAAACAAAACCATCAATATTGCCTTCAAGGATTCTTAATTTTCTTCTATGCCAACCTTCTATAATTTATGAGCTTCATGTACCGTGGTCTTCTTTGTAACTACCATGAAATAGAAAAACCTATTATATGATTTGAAAAAACCATTAACACTACAATTTCTCTAGCATCTTCGATATGCATCCTTTCTGCTACAAGGATTTCATTATTATTATGTTTCCTTAGCATGATTCCAAACAAGTACTCACATTCTGAAACATCTTGAATTCTTTTATGCATAAAAACAATACACTCTTTTTTTATATCAACTTGGGAACTATCTTCAACATTTTATTCTATTTCTATCAAACTCTCAACTCTCCCTTCTCTGCATTCATTATCTTCAATCAACATAAGAACTAGAAGAAATTCTTCGTCCAACTTCTTGTCTTTCTTATCATATTCCTTTGTTTGCACTGCATAAACATGCCCAACTCCATAGACACTTTCTTGTCTTCTTTCTGTTAGTAGATTATTTTCAACATCTAAAGTCATTTTGAAAAAACTACCTCTAAAGCATGCACATACTTCATATAATTCATCGTGGAAATGGACAATTTCAAAGAAACCATGATCTCATGAAATTTTTCTTCATTCTCAATTTCTTCTAGAAAATAATCTCTTATGGAAAGTTTACAAAATAGTTCTTCAAGATATGCATCTACAAGGAATTCATTTTAATCTTATATATTCTACACAAATATTTCAATTAAATCCATTATGCAACCAAGATTGAACACACATTAAATTTCCATAATCAATCATTCATAATTATCACTCTATCCATATGCAACTTGTTATATCTCACTAATACTTGAATCGCCAATATAACATGTATGATCTTCACTTCTTGGAATTCTTAAATTAAAAGGAATGCACCATGTTGATGTTCTTCTAAAAGAAATTTTCTCATTTCCTCTAGACTTTCACACTCCAAAAGCTTTTTCTTCAAATGTTTCACTCTTCTTTCATCTTCTACTCTTGGAATAAACATGTTCCCTCCATCTTTAATCTCTCCTAGTCCATGGACCATGGATATCACTAGACTCTTTTATTCTTATGTGCAATATTACATATTTCTTTTGTACTTGCAAACATAACAAAAATATTGAAAAAAAGAATAATAGGTTCTTTCCATATCTTTCTCCAATGAATCTTGTGTAATTTCTACAACTTTTTTCTTCTTTAGATAATTCCACCTTAGCAATATTATCCTCAAAAAATAATGAAAATATATGTGTCACTTTATCATTGCCACCATGTTTGCCTCTATGCAATTTCTACATATGCCATGATGTTTTGACAACCTTCGTCCCTTTTCTTTTTGAGCCATTATTTCATTCATTTGATTAAATGGGGCACTCTTTCCACATGCATTCACTAACCATCCATTAATTTGATTAAATGGGGCACTCTTTCCACATGCATTCACTAACCATGCACTCAACATGAGAATTTCTCATTCTCAATAATTCCTCANTTCATTCATTTGATTAAATGGGGCACTCTTTCCACATGCATTCACTAACCATCCATTAATTTGATTAAATGGGGCACTCTTTCCACATGCATTCACTAACCATGCACTCAACATGAGAATTTCTCATTCTCAATAATTCCTCAACTAAAATGGTCCTCACCTTCCATCCATCATTCAACTTTCTTTCACAAGTAACATTCAATGTTTCCAATTGCATTAAAAACTTGAAATTACTTCTTTCAACCATTTTCTTCGTGCTATGGTATTTTCTTGATAGATATTTGGGTTTAGTATTACCTATGCAATATATTCATCCATGATATTCATCAATATCCTTGTTTTTTTCATTAATGTCATGTTGTTTTGTATCATTCTCATCCCCATTTTAATGGAACATTTCTTCAACATTTTTTTTTCTCTTCAGTGGCTACCACACTAGATTAGGATAAATATTTTCTTTAACACTATCTAAGAATTTGTTTCCATGATCTTCATGAACTATCTCAACAACAATCTCATAAACTATATGTTTCAAGGAGTCTAGCTTCCAACCATCTTGATTCACAATTCCAAGTTCTTCTTACAATTTCTTTTTGATGAATAACATCCATACTTGTTTCATCTTCTACATTCCATTGTTATAAATGGTATCCTATAGTTTCTTCTTGGAATTCAATTATTATTCAATATTTCACTTCATTAGGGCATGCTTGGACAATATCAACTTCCTTGCTAGCAACATCATCACAACCTTCAAGGTTATCTTATGTAGCATCTCTTTTGTTTTCATCCCTCACTTGATCCATGATATCAATCATTCAAATGTCATATTCAATTTGTATACAAACAACTCCATGACTTCTAGGATAATATTCATCAATGTTTTCTTCTAAACATGGAGAAACAACAATATGTTGGAACAACAAGCTATGTAGGTTCATCACACCTTTGGATCTTTTGGAGAAAATCAGTCAATGGTCAATATCCAATGAGGAGATTCCACTAAGTGGTCAACTAAGTATTTGATTGGTCAAACAATTCGACTAGAGCAATCAACTAGTGGATTGAATGAAGTAGATTTCAAGGAATCTATTAGGCACCCTTGTCGTTGTATATGGACTAGATATTAGTTCTATAAAATCATGGCATTGTGGGTCGATATAATATACGAATAACAAATAATGAATTTTGATGTGTTCTTCATGTATTAAGATATGCTAGGTTGTTCTTAAGTACTATAATGGTGTCCCTCGATGCCACTTATTCTTGGAATCATTAACTCTTTGATCTACCTAATTCCCCAATTCAATATAACCTGAAGAAGGGAAATTGCGGGAGAAACCAGTACCTAAGAAACCTTTGATTATTTCTATGGTTTCATAGTTATGTTGCGGTAGAAATTGCTTGATGCAGGGAAATTAGAGGTCAAGAAATTATCTTATTTCAATAGAACTATAAAGAAAGAGGTTGATAAGGAAGTCAAAAGAAACCAACCAACTTCATCGACTAGAACATAAAGAAGAAGAATGATGAAGAAACTTAAACTAAGAAAGTTAGAAAGAAGAAAAATTATTTCCACTACAGAAAATTGGGACATATAGAGAAGGATTTCTAGAAGAAGACTAGAGATTTGGAAGAGAAGGCCAGGAACCTTGAAGGAGACGTGTCAAATGGAAAATCGACTAATGCTCAACATCAACTTCCAGAAGGTAAGGTGGATAACTACACATTTTCTATTAGTACTTCTCAAGCCCTGCATGGCCACACTTCACAAAGTGAGTGGATAGTTGACTTTGGTTGTACGCATCATATGGCTAAAGATGCTTCTCCCTTTTCTTCCTTAAGTGAAGCTATCAAAAATAAAATATTTGTTGTGGATTATTATGCACTTACAATTGTTGGTTGTGTAAATATAGAGTGTTGAATCTTCAAGAAATATACCAAAGTGTACCTAGAAAAATCATCAATGAAGGTTAAAACATACCTCACACCTACTAGTGATGGTTAATTCAAGAAACACAAATCATTGTGAAAAAGTTACAAATGAGTCTTTGCTCTCCAATATTTCCCTATTTTAAAAGGAGCTGGGTGATGCAGTAAGAATATCATGGAGTAGTTAATGCTTGGACAGAGGTAGTTTGGATTCAATAGCTCTTGGGTGAGCTTGGATTTCCAATCAACACATCAAATATTGTATTTTGTGATAATCAAAGGGTGATATAGGTTGTAGATACCTTGTTTCTCACAGTAATATGAGGCTTGTGGAGATTCATTATCATTATTTAAGACAATTGGTATTTTTAGGAATATGACCATAGAGTAATAAAAAATAAAAAAAAATGAAAGAAGAAATAAAACATAGAAGAACACAATACAAGAGAGGCACTTATATATCTGGTTCACCTTATATGGGATACATCCATGGAGAAATAA
>SNQJ01S0082761.1:40958-53446 GCA_010110895.2 Picea sitchensis
TATAAATAGATAGATAGATAGATAGATAGATAGATAGATAGATAGATATCAAGGATATCTAGTATTAGGATCAACTTATCTCATATCATATTGTGTTATGAAGTGGACATATTGTAAAAGAGGTTTCCCCCTTGAAGTGGACTGAAATTTGTTGATTGCTTGTCATTTTTAAGGCGTTGGGTCATAACATTTGGTATCAAAGCTCATTGATCCTAGGGTTTTTCTTCTCCATGCAAGTCATCTAATCCTTTTTGCTATAAAATTTTTATGGGTTGATTCAGACCGTGAAAATTGAATTTTAATTAAAGGACATATCAAGGTATTTGTGGTAAACATTTCAGCTTCTGGGTCATCATACTTTCAGAGATACACCTTGTGGAATATAGGGTATCTGACTAGTCTTGTTAACTAGTATGAAACAATTGTTCCAAGTAAGATTGACATATCTTCTTCAGAGAGGCTCCAAATTCAGTGAGACTAGATTCATTGGAAATATGACAGACTTTAGCTTTTTGGGTACAATTTTCAAAATCATATATCAAATATTGTGCATGGGGAACGTTGCACAAGTTCACTCTCCTGGAAAGGACAAAAATCAGCAAGGTGTGGGGAAGTTACCCTAACTTTATCTTGGCACATCCAATTTTGGTAAGACCTATAAAATTGCAGAGAGGACATATCATAGTACTACATGATGAAATTTTAGACTTAGAAGGGCTGAAATTTCAGAAATACATCTGAAGGAAGGTCAACCAAGAGGACAAACTCCAAATTAAGGGTTTAAAAGGTACGTAACTTACAATTGGCACAACTTTTTATAGGCAGATCTGTTTCTAGTGATTCAAAATTTGTGATAAATATAGAATAAAGGAGTATTATTATTATTATTATTATTATTATTCCATATGGGTCCCAAAAATATATCAACACCAATTAAACCTCCAGAAGTCTCGTCTATGACTTAAGAAGAAAACGAGGACATACATAACATGTTGTCCAAAGTGGAGGAACAACTTAAGGATTTGAGTGACAAGTCTAATAATTGGGTAAAATCACAAAGAAAAATTCAGGAAATGGAAAGGAAGATGGATGATATGGAAAATAAAATGGAAGGAAATAAGAATGACATTAAAGAAGAAATACAAAATTCCATGAAGGAAATACAAAATTCCATGTCTTCCATGATATTTCAAGCTCTAGATGAGAGATTCCTTAAATAAGATATCGAAATGCAAGCGACTCATGATGCAAGGGATAAGCCATTTTCAAATGGTGAATCTAACTCTAATAGTGGAGTTAATTATGGTGGGGGTCCTAAATTCAACTTTCCCAAGATTCAATTAAAGAAGTTTGATGGAACAAAGGTCTTTACTTGGGTGAACCAAATAGAGCAATATTTTGAACTACATAATATTAGGGATGATAAGAAAAGGATTCACATAGAAACCTTGAACTTTGAGAAAAAAACATATCAATGGTATCGATGGGCAATTAACAGGAATCCCCCTCTTTATCATTATACTTGGGGTTTATGTACAAGAGACTTAGAAGCACAATATGGGAAAGTTTGGGAACAAGACTACTTCAGTGAATTGACAAGAATCGAGAACCTAGGTGATATTGAAGATTATAATTTTGAATTTCAAGTATTCAACACAAGGGTGGATGACATTAGTGATGAACAATTGTTGCAAGCTTACATGGGTGTATTAAAAGAGGACATTAAACATGAGATTTTCTTAAGTCATCCTGGAAATATTATGGAAGATATGTAGTCTTCTCATCATATTCAAGATGAGAATAAGGATACACACAATTATATCATTAGATCATACACAACAATCAAATATCATTTTGGGGGTCATAATACAACCATACCTCAACCAATAAGGTTGACACCTCAACAAATGGATGAAATAAGAGTAAAAGAACTATGTTTCAATTGTGACAGCAAGTACAGTAAAGGGCATACATGTGGTGAGAAGAAATTATTCTACATAGACTATGAAGACGAAGAAGATCATGAGTTGGAGTCATCACAAGATCCATATCTAGAAGAGAACACTCCAAAAATATATTTCCATGCATTGGCCGACATCGTTACTCCAGAAACCATTAAGATACAAGGATACATCAAAAACAAAAAGGTAATAGTATTGATTGATTCTGGCAGCAGCCATAATTTCATCAATTACAAATTAGTAAAAGATCTTAATTGTGTTGTATATCCCGCACCATAGTTTCAAGTAATGATTGGAAATGGAGGTACCATAATTTTTTTAGGGAAATTCCATAGTATTAAGCTCAACATGTGGGGGTATTTTCTGGATAGCCCCATGATTTCCATACAAATGCGGGGTGATGATGTTGTATTAGAGGTCCAATGGTTGCAATCATTGGGAATAGTGGACTTTGATTTTCAAAATCGTTTCATGAGATTTTCCTCACATGGCAAGGAAATTGAGCTTTGAGGTATCCAAGGGAAACCCTCTAAAGTGATAAGCTCTAATAACATGGAAAAATTACTCAAAAAAGGACACTGGGTTGTAATTGCAGAACTGTGCTCACTTGATGTTCAAACATCTATAGCCCCTACTCCATCAGATCTCCAAATAATTATCAAGAATCATTCCAAGGTTTCTAGTGAAAAGACTAAGGGTTTTCCACGTGCTCGAGATCATGACCATGCTATTCATTTGCAACCAGGAAGTGAACAACCCAACATTAGGCCTTATAGGTATCCATATGCACAAAAGAGTGAGATTGAGTGCATGATCCAGGAAATGTTAGAGGTTGGCATCATTCAACATAGCCAAAGTTCTTTCTCTTCACCAGTGGTTTTGGTTAAAAAAGGGATGGTTCATGGTGTTTGTGTCCATATTGCAGATAGCTCAACAAAATGACCATCAAATATAAGTTTCTTATCCCTATCATTGATGGATTATTAGATGAATTGCATGGAGAAAAAATACTTACTAAGTTGGATCTTCGTTTGGGATATCATCAAATTATAATGAGGCTAGAAGACATTCCTAAAATAACTTTTAGAACACATGAAGGTCGTTATGATTTTTTGCTTATGCCATTTTGACTTACTAATGCACCTTCAACATTTCAAAGCTTGATGAATTCTTTTTTCAAGCCCTTCCTTAGAAAATTTGTGTTAGTATTTTTTGATAACATACTAATCTACAACAAATATTGGGAAGAACATGTACACCATGTCGACACTCTATTACAACTATTGGAAGATAAATTGTTTTATGAAAATCTTTCCAAGTGTGCCTTTGGGGTTCAAGAAGTGGAATATTTGGGTCATATTGTATCTCATGAAGGTGTAAAAGTGGACCCTAACAAAATTAAAGCTATGAGGGAATGGCCAATTCCAAAAACCTTGAAGACACTTAGAGGATTCTTAGGATTGATAGGCTATTACTGCAATTTTTTCAAGAACTGTGGTCAAATAGCAACACCTCTGACAACATTATTAAAGAAGAAATCATTTTCTTGGACCGAAGAAGCAACCAAAGATTTTGAAAAACTTAAGGAGGCTATGTGTACAACTCTTGTCTTGGCCACACCTAACTTTACAAAATCATTTATTGTGGAGTGCGATGCCTCAGGCCATGGAATTAGTGCAGTTTTAATGCAGGAAGGAAGGCCTCTTTCCTTTGAAAGTAGCCAACTTAAAGGAAAAAAACTTATTCAAACTCATTTATGAAAAATAAATGTTGGCCATACTACATGCAGTTCAGAAATGGTGATCCTACCTAATAGGAAGACACTTCAAGGTAAAAACAGATCATGATAGTTTGAAGTACTTCTTGGAGCAATCATTATCTTTAGAAGAGCAACAAAAATTGGTTACAAAGATGTTGGTTTATGACTTTGAAATTATCTACAAAAAAGGAAAACATAATTTTGTGGAAGATTCCCTTTCCAGGAAAGAAGAAGAAANGCCATACTACATGCAGTTCAGAAATGGCGCTCCTACCTAATAGGAAGACACTTCAAGGTAAAAACAGATCATGACAGTTGGAAGTACTTCTTGGAGCAATCATTATCTTTAGAAGAGCAACAAAAATTGGTTACAAAGATGTTGGTTTATGACTTTGAAATTATCTACAAAAAAGGAAAACATAATTTTGTGGAAGATTCCCTTTCCAGGAAAGAAGAAGAAATAGAAGGTTCATTATGTGCTATTTCTATTCCACAATCTGATTAAGTGGAAGAAGCAAGGATAGAATGGAATCAAGATCAAGAGGTATGCAAGATCATTCAACAACTACATGAAGACCCCACTTTAGTAGATAATTTTGTATGGAATAATGACTTTCTATGGTATCATGATCACCTATACTTATGTAAGAATTCCCAACTCAAACAAAAGATTCTTCTAGAATTGCACACTTTTCCTATATGGGGACATTCAGGGTTCTTGAAAACATACCACCGGATCAAGAAGGATTTTTTCTCAGAAGATCTTAAAAATGATGTTCAAAAGTTTGTGTCTGAATGTTTGGTTTTCCAATAGAATAAGGAAGAGACAATCAAGACCCCAGGTCTTCTACAACTATTAGCTATACCAAGCCAACATTGGGAATAAGTTTCTATGGATTTTATTATATCTTTACCCAAATCCGAAGGAAATATTGTCATCATGGTAATAGTGGATTGACTAACAAAGAATGCCCATTTTTTCTCTCTTTCTCATGCTTTTAAATCAAGTACAATAGTAGGTGTTGGACCTTGACCAAGTTTGAGGAAACATTGGTCATGTTTGATCATTTTTGGGACTTCGACAGGCTGGTCAAAGATGGAGGGCCCAAGCGGAGCTGAGATCGTGGGATATTGCTTGTTTTGCGGGCTTGTGGACCCAACAAGGGTTATTAGGGTTTATGTAATGGGTTAAGGGATGTCGGCCCATGGTTTTACCTATGATTAGGCCATTTTGTAATTGTATAAAGAAGTAAATAGGCGATGTAAGAAGCTACTTGTGGCTTAGTGCAAGATAATGTAAGCTTTGTGCACAGACATTGTATGTAAGGCTATGTGGTAATGAGGGGTTGGCTCTTTGCCTTGACCTAGTTTTGGGAAGGTGGATCTAGTGTGTTGCGCGTATATCACCTGTCCACTGCAGAGTAGGCTATGTGGCTTTGTGCACAGGAGCAGAAGAATGTAAGGATATTGAGGACTAATAAAGAAAAAGAAGAAGAAGTTGGTGGACGTAGCCCCACACCAGGGTGAACCATGTATATCTTGTGTTGATGTGCTTTGTGCGATGTTGTTGATGTTGTTTATGTTGTTTATCTATTAGTGTATTGTTATTTATATATGTTGGATGGATGTATGGATGCTTAGGGCTATATTGATGGTAAATGAATGCTAGATCTGATCTAATGTTATGTGCTAAGTGATGGGAAGTACTTGATCTTTATTGTTACTACGCTGATCTGTATTAAGGGTTTGGTCTGAGATGTGAATGAGATTCAAGAACTAATGTATATTGTTGTGTAAGTGTTATGTTAAGTGTTGTAATCACATATCTTTGTCCTAGCCTAGTTGTAGACATCTGAGTCCTACAACCCTCCCTGCCTCTACCTCGGGTGAGACTTCATCTGCTTCACAGGTGTTGCCGAAAGGGCCGATAGTTAGGGTTTTTTTGGTTCTTTGTTGAAGTGTTGAACCTTGGGTCTGTGCCTGTGCCAACAAATGGTTCTGTTGTCGGGTCCTGAAACTGTGATTGTTGGGAACTGAAAGAAAAGAGAAAGCTCTGTGCGTAGATCTATTGCTATAGTGCGCAATATTCTACTTAACTTGCAAAGCTCTATGCTAAGAAAATAAACCCCGATCTGATGAAAAGAGTCAAGATCTTAAATATTTGTGCTCTGGTAAAGGTATTATATGTGGAAATATTTGCTTCAAAAGTATGAATATAGGTATGTTTGATAGATTTCGTCCTAGTCTGAAAAACAGGGCACAGTTAGAAGAAAGAGTTGATCTAAATAAATTTGATAAAAATAGAGAAAGATATGTTATTCCTATGCATAGAAATATTTTTTGGACTAATAAGTGGATCCAGGAACCTAGAAAGAATTTTTGCAGATTGCAGGTCCATCACTGTGATCCTAGTGCATAGTACAAGAAAGGCTGGGGATTGTTTGAAAGAAAGAGAGGAGTGGCATTGTATTACAATTGCAGAAGGTTGGGACATCTTGCTAGAGAATGCCTTGGTACTTGGTACAGGTCCTATTTGTCTTTGTTGTAAAGCTATTGGTCACGAGGTTGAGGATTTCCCAAGGATGATTGATAAAGTTGAAAAGATGAACATGAGACAAGAAAACTATAAATAAGGTCAAGAGACTAAGGATATGTTAAAGAATCATATAGAAAAAGAGTCAGAGACTATGTTAAAATAGTTAAAAGAAGTAATGGATGATCACAGAGACATGAGTCTACCAGAGATCCTGAAAGAAAAACAACGCATAGTTACAAGAATAGAAGACTTCGACATAGACTGTGTATTAGATAAAGAAACACATGTGAACATTATGCCAGAAAACACTTGGGAAATTTTGGGAAAGCCTGATATGGTACATTTATTGGGAAGAATAGACTTGTTTAAAGGAAAGATGATAACCCTATGTGGAAGAGTTACTAATATACCTATGATTTCTCACAAAACATCGACTAAAGAAGAATTTGAATTCATTAAATTCATTGAGAGAAGCGCCCCCTTTCCAATTTTTTTAGAAAAGAATTGGATTAAGAAAGATCATATCAGAAGGAAAACAGAGGAGGAAGCTACAAAACAGAGAAAGCAAGAACTAAGAGATTTCATAACCAAAAAAATAGAGCGACTAATCAAAGAACAAGAGGATCAGTCAAAGCAACAGAGGGCAAAAAAATTAGCCGTCAAAGTTGGAAGAATGAAGGAAGGCTTGAAGAACCTGTCCACGCATGAAAAAATTATAGCCACCCCGGAAATAGTAAGAGGAGGAATATTTAACTCAAAATTTGTAAGAACTCATCAACATTGATAAGTTACTACGCTAAGAGAAGACAAGAATAAGAATGGAAAGAGGAATCCAAAAACTCAAATCACAGGAAAGGAGGCAAGAAATCTCAGTAAGAAGAAAAATAAGTTAGAAAAACTATAGGAAGTTCCAAAGAAGACTTTGTAGGAGGTAGGCTTGAAGAACTTGAACCTCACCGGAATAGCATAGCCATGCAGAATGGTACTTCTCCACGATGAAGCTATATGACCGCTAGAGGCGCCCTGACTATTAGACTAATGCTCCAGAACGACAAGAAACACAATTATTGATGGAAAGCCTGTCATTGGACTATTGAGACCGCACCATAAAGGACAAATGCACATTGATGGATGCATTCCTACCCGTTGGAAGGATTCGTTATGACGCTTTCCTATTTAACCTGTCGGACGCTGCACCGGGACCACTTTTTGCAAACTATGATTATTCGAGCTAATAGAGAACCCATTGTATTGCGTTGTTCTTTATAGACCTCACCATTCATTTGATTACCTCACTTTTTCGTTCGCTTACCTAATTTATTTTTCTACAAGTGTGAATGTCGCCTGAAGCTAGCGTAGTAGAGAAGTCTGTGGAGGAAATTCTTGTAGACCTCATGGCTAAGAGATTTATGTCTGTAGGAATACATGCGTCGTCGACTGGAGGATTTCAAGCAATCCGCTTGAATGCACGTCAGTCTAGCCGAATCACGACTGAGAAGCGAAGAAAACACAACGACGATCTGGGTAACGTAAAGCAGATCCCATCGGTCTTGTCAGACTACATCTTGCCTTTGGCTGGCACGGTTAAACACAATAGCATCCCATGGGATTTCAAATACACGCTGATCACTACGTACCTCTCGAAGGGTATACACATAGTTGGACCCCAGTTAGGACATATTCTAGCTCTAAATAACAATGACTTCAACCTCAGAGACCAGAAGAACTACGCGATGCTCACGCCACATCAGTATTTGATGAATATGACTGGGAAGAAGAAATGCATAGTCTCCCAGCCATGGATAAAGGAGCTCGTGCAATCGAAAATCCTGAACGTGATGAAGATCCCTCACTTTGGCCGACACCAAGAGGTTAACGCTTGCATTAAACTCATCCTATTGTTCTATCACAAAGAATATCTGTGGCTTGACAGGCACGTCATTGTGGATTTGGCATTGATCCATATCATCACAAGACTGATCATGCAGGGATTGAAACCTCAACAGTTCTACCCAGGAAAGGTTACAGATCCCTCCCTGTCACAATGTATAAAGGAAGACTATGGCGATGTAGAAAAGGGAAAGCAAGGATACAAGGTAGCCTCCATCCAGGAAGGTGCAGTGCGTCTATGTTGTCAGCTTATAGCTGGAAATCTCGTTAGAAAGAACCGTCCAACACAAGTCACTGGATCTGTAGTAGACCTCACAGGGAAGTGCGTAGAAGGAATGCAAATGAACTAAGAGAGCTACCTCATCAACAAGTTGGAAAAGGACTGTCGCGAAGTGCAGGACCAAGGATATGAGTTTCATTTTAGCTAGCTATTGGTACTGATCACCTTTGTCGCTTGGCAGATGCCCAAAGGAGTGACATTTCCAGAAGTCGAGCCATCATAGTCGTTCGCCACGAGGTTCTCCACCTTGTGGTACACGAATGATATGGAGAAGAAGTGAAAATCAAACACGGTGTTCCGTGCCTAATACCAGCAGCTAAATCATTCCATTGAGGCATTCCCATGAATGACACCAAATATATTGCACTAGTACAGACCATTCGCGAAGTTCCATGTAGATTGACACTTTATCTACATTACCGCGCATAGGGATGAAAGTAAGGAGGAGTTGTAGTCCTATTATAAGTTGATCGAGGAAGATATGGAAGAGATCACTAAAGAATGGTCAACAAAATTCCTTGTACCAGTGGAAGATGCATAACTTTTCGACCCTGACATCATCAGAAGTCCATTGGTCACCTGGGTCAAACATGATGGACAGACTAGCCCGAAGAAAAAGAAGAAAAAGGAGGAAGTCCAAGACATAGATACTGACAGTGCCACAGAGGAAAGTATGCCTAACTCACCTAAAGGAGGAGGACGAGACAAAGTAAACGAAGAAAAAGAAGGACACAAGCAAGATAAAGGTGAAGTTACACTGTCGAAGGATCCCCTCACCGAGGCCAAAATGTCAAAGAAAAGGAAGGTTTCTCCATAGAAACCCTCAGCAAGAAAGAAGACCCGAGCCAATAAGCCTCAGTTGAAGAATGTGCTCACAGTGGATGATGTCGATCTCATCACCACAGAAGTAGAGAAAGCTTCAAAGGATATCTTGCGGAGACATGAAGCAAAGCAAGAAACACTATATGAAAGAATAGAGAAAGAGCTCAAGGAAATACAACAAGCCATCTATTCGAGCCGCGTAGTACCTACTGCGCCTTCGTCATCGAAAATTGTAGAATTAGGGGATGAGCCCACCCAATTATGAAGGTTAGCACATGTAATAGAGGCTCGACTTCATCGAGTCCAATAAGAAAAGGAGAAGGCCACAGAGGCCTTGAAGCAAGAAAAGGAAGAGGTCCTAGAGCAAATTTGAGTTGTGCAGAAGGAGAAAAATGAAATTCAGGCGAAGTTCGAGAAGAACAATGCAAAGATACAGGAAGAAAAATACCAACTTCTTGCAGAGCAGATTGCGATAGAAGAGGCAGTGACTAAAGAACTTCTCTCTGTGTCGGGCTTGGCGTAGGAGGAAGAAGAGTCTGAGATACAAGTGGGGAAGCTCGTTGAGGCCATTCAACAACTTCAAGCAAGAGTAATGGAGCTAGAGATCCAAGCAGTGCCAAGCACTCCACAAGAAGTACACGACCAAAGAGAAGAAATCTCCAAGAGCACAGTAGAAAGAATCAGGGAACTTGCCTAAGAGTGTAAGAAACTGAGAGACCGAAATGCACAGACCTATGAGCGCCTTGCAGAAGATCCAAAGCTGATAAAACTGGAAGCATAGCTCTAGGAGGCAAAGCAGCAGGCATCCACCATGTAAGAGAATATTAAGCTGCCTATTGCAGTCGAGAAGATGAAAAGATCATAGGAACAACTCACAGTCCAGCAGCAGGTTACTTCCATCCGGAGAAAAGTCATGGAAGTGACACAAAGATTACAACCGGTGCAGGATGAAGCCTGCACGCTTTTTGAAGAGGTTGAAGGACAAGGATTGAAGCTAGACCAACTGGTTGCAACAGTGGAACAACGCCTGGAAGGGCCTGTTACCGAGAAAGTGATTCAGGATTTCATCAAGAAGGAAGCTCTGGTGAAGCAGCAAGTCGAGACATCTCGAGCTAAGCTCGAGTCCTTTGAAGCAACGTTTCCTAGATCTGAGTGACTTGGGATGCGTCATAGGTGAGTGTTGGGGGCATGTTGGCCCTTGACCAAGTTTGAGGAAACATTGGTCATGTTTGACCATTTTTGGGACTTCAATGGGCTGGTCAAAGATGGAGCGCCCAAGCGGAGTTGAGATCGCAGGATCTCGCTTGTTTTGTGGGTTTGTGGACCCAAAAAGGATTATTAGGGTTTATGTAATGGGTTAAGGGATGTCGGCCCATGGGTTTACCCATGATTAGGCCATTTTGTAATTGTATAAATAAGTAGCTATGCGATGTAAGAAGCTGCTCATGTCTTAATGAAAGAAAGTGTTGTTAATATTGGTTTAGTGCAAGATAATGTAAGTTTCCTTGTGCACATAAATTACATGTAAGGCTCTGTGCTACTCAAGGGCTGGCTCTGTGCTACTCAGGGGTTGGTTATGTGCCTTAACCTAGTTTTGGGAAGTTGGATCTAGTGCATTGCACGCAGATCACCTGTCCACTACGGAGTAGGCTCTGTGGCTCTGTTCATAGGAACAGAAGAATGTAAGGAGCTTGAAGACTAATAAATAAGAAGAAGAAGTTGGTGGACGTAACCCCACACTTAGGTGAACCATGTATATCCTGCGTTGATGTGCTTTTTTCGATGTTGTTGATGTTGTTTATGTTTCTTATTTGTTAGTGTATTGATATTTATATATGTTGGATGGATGTATGGATGCTTAGTGATATATTGATGGTAAATGAATGCTAGATATGATCTAATGCTATGTGCTAAGTGATGGGAAGTACTTGATCTTTATTATTACCACGTTGATTTGTATTAAGGGTTTGGTCTACAATGTGAATGATATTTAAGAACTAATGTATATTGTTGCTTAAGTGTTCTGTTAAGTGTTGTAATCACAGATCTATGTCCTAGCCTAGTTGTAGGCATCTGAGTCCTGCAACCCCCTCTGCCTCTACCTCGGGTGAGACTTCATCTTCTTCGCAAGTGTTGCCAAAAGGGACGATAGTTAGGGTTTCGTTGGTGCGTTGTTGAAGCATTGAACCTTGGGTCTGCCCCTGTTCCAATAACAGGAGCATTCATGGAAACGGTTCAAAAACTACATGGAGTCCCCAAGATTATTGTAAGTAATAGAGACCTAATTTTCACAGGAAAATTTTGGACTGAATTATTTTCTTGTTTGGGTACTCAATTGGCTCATAGCTCATCTTACCACCCTCAATATGATGGGAAAACTGAGATTGTGAATAAATCTCTAGAAGGATATCTTTGTTTCTTTACATTTGATAAACAAACACAATGGGTCAAGTGGTTTCCCTTGGCAGAGTGGTGGTACAACACATCCTTCGATACTTCATAAAAATGTCCCCATTTCTAGCACTTTATGGATATCATCCTCCATCCATCCATCGCATCACCCTTGAAAGGAAATACAAGAGTGAAAGCAATGGAGGACCACACAGAACCAAAAAGAGGTCCTAAAACTATTGAAGGAAAACTTGGTTATGGCACAAAATAGGATAAAACAACAAGCAGATCAACATCATAGTGAAATGGAATTTGAAGTGGGGGATTGGGTATTCCTAAGGCTACAACCATAGAAACAAATTTCCCTCAAGCAACAAAACAAGGACAATAAATTAGCACCCAAATATTATATCCCCTATAAGGTTTTTCAAAGGATTGTAAGTATGGCTTACAAATTGGAGTTGCCTCCATCTTCATGTGTACATCCAGTATTCCATGTTTCTCGCTTAAAGAAGGTCATCAAAAACAAGATTACAATCCAAACTATTTTACCAAATATCAATGAAGAATGGAAAATCATAATAGAGCTAGAAACAATCCTTGAAACAAGAATTAAGAAACTGATAAATCGAGCCATTGCAGAGTACATAGTCAAATGGAAGAACCTACTAGTGGAAGAGGCGACATGGGAAGATGAGTTCTTCATGCATAAGCATTTGTGGTTAGTCAAGTTTTGAGGACAACACTTGTTTTAAGGGGAGGGGCATGTTAATCCCTAGAAAAATCCCCATGTTATGTATAAAACCCCTTATTAAGCCCTATATATTGAATTATTACATTTCTAGTAGG
>SNQJ01S0082761.1:62620-76460 GCA_010110895.2 Picea sitchensis
TCTAAAATGCAATCATAAATCCCTTGGATTGAAATTTAGGATAAAAGACAATTCCACCAATTTCCATCTAAAATAACCACATTTCTCATAAAAAACATGGCTATTATAAAGCTTAAAGGCCTAAGTAAGGATTTCATCTCCACCTTTACCCATTTGCTTATAAATATAAGGTAAGGATTTCTCACAAAATTGTCTTTACCTTAATATCCCTAAGAAGGTTGCCATACAACCTTTAATTTCTCATAAACCTTATACCCGCTTTTCTAACTCCAAGTTGTTAGTTTTCCTCATTGTTGGGTGAGAATGTCAGCATGTCTTCTTACATTTCTCATAAACCTTATACCATCTTTTCTAACTCCAAGTTGTTAGTTTTCCTCATTGTTGGGTGAGAATGTCAGCATGTCTTCTTACATGGAATAGTGGCATATCCTTTAGACATTATGACATTTCATTTAAGTTGGCTATACAAAAATTGTTTTCAAACAGAACATTTATAAAATCTAAGAAAACATCAAGAAAAAACTGTTTTTTTTTCAAATTGTTTTCAACTCTAGTGCATGTGTAATAATTCAAGTTGTAATCCTTTGAATTTAAAGTATAAAAATGTCGATTCATTTGATGCAACCATCTACATATATAACATGGTGTCAAAGCTATGATGCTGAGAATGTCATAATAATGAATTGTTAAATCAAGAGGATTCTAAAGCTCGTGCCTAAAATTATTCAACAATTTCAGAGACCAGAAAGAACAACATTACACAATGAGAAATAAAAATTCAATATATCTGGAGACCACTATTAGGGGTATGAGTCTAACCATATCAATACTAGTAGAAAACTATCTTCATCCCTATTATGAAATTTCACACAACTATACCACCATAACTGTGAAACACTACCACCCCGTGGTGGATCGAATTTCTGTGTTGAGAGGTTTTACTCTGTATCAATCTTCATCATTGTAGTGTTCAAACATACACACTTGTATTCACACAGTTCACAATTCAAGAAATCCAATGGTTATACCTTGTAACTGCATGGGCAGGTTACAACTTTAAAATACTAACAAGATACAAATGATTGGCAAGAAAACATTATGGTAGTATTTATAGACAATGATCCAAAATTGCATACAACCCCAGAAATTCACATTTAAGGCACACACAAATGCATCAACCAAGTCCAGGGCTAGAATAAACTGACATTTTGAATAAAAGCCATATCTATTATCTCTTTTGTGCATTAACCATAGCACTAATTGCTAGACAAAAAATCCTTCCTAATTTGGAGAGCTCTCCACACCTCCCCAAACAATTATTGTTGCATGTATAATGAAGGAGAGGAAAACTTTGTTCAGTTGGTTTGAGCTTTGTGCTATAGCGAAGGTAGGGAAACTTTATTGGGTTAGTGAATATCTCAAAAACACATATTTCACATGACACGATGCCTCGATAGTTGACATAAAACTCAGAAAATGCAATCCTGCTAATACTTCATATTGCATTTAAAGGTTATATATTTGTGATGGTTGTGAAGGTCTTGGCATAGGATAAAGGGCTTCATGAAGTCTTCAGAATTATTTAAAAATTTACTTTTTCCGAAACCTTGCGAGCCTCCATATTGCAAATTGCCCGGGAATAATCAAACTCATTGGAGTCCCTTCTCAAACTTCAGTTTGCAAACATTTAAGACGTATTATCGCATGCCAACCCTTGGAGACTTAACATTTCACAGTTTTCAAAAAAATATCTTTAAATGGTTGGTGAATTGTTTGTCAAAAAATGCTTGTCTAGCATTTGAGGTGTTTGTCATTTGAACTAGACCATTCCAAGCTACAAATATAAAACCATCTAGGAAAAATGTTAGAAGATAAATTGGAACAAGTTGCAAGGGCCCAATATGTAAGCCTTGATAAAAGGACCGTGGGAAATCATAGTGGTGCAAATGCCAAAAGATGTGCAAGTTTTTCCTTTGTATTTATCTCAGATCCAAACACGTGCCTCTTGGTTCCATGATAAGATTTAATTGTTTGAAAATTGGAGATGAGGCCATTGAGGCCAACTCCGTGAGCTTCAAAAGAATCCTAATAAAATAAATTGAAGGTGATGAGGGTACTGGTTGCTGTTTGTATTTGTGATAATCTCCACATTACAGAAATATATTCTTTGAAATGGCTAAGCAATTGAAGTGAGTTGCATGACTTAATATGCAAATCTAAATACAATGAGACATTGTATTAGAATCACAGAGAATCAGACATGTGTGAGCGATTGCAGGAATATTTACAATTTTGTTTGTTTGGAGATGACCTTGAGTAGAAGAAAAATGATTTAAATGGGATGACGAGATATTAGCCATGAAAAGAAAATCAAACTTTGGGTAAACTGCTAGTGACCAAATTTGGCTTTGAGTTTAGCAGAGAAGAAGAGGAATATAATAAGAATCTAAAGCATGAAACTTGTTAGATGACTTCTTTTGAATGTTTTGGGAAAGGTTTCTGGTGTTGAATGAAAAGAATGTGGATGCGAAAGGAAAGAAAAGGGTGGCATGACAACTAACTACTCAAACAATAAAATCCATTAGGTCAAGAAAACTGAGTGGAGCAAATTAATATCAATGATTCGAAATTCAAAGGAGAATGAATAATCCACCTATGTGTGGCTGGAATGTGTTATTATGGTATTGAATGTTATCTGGTAACCGTTGAGGTGCTATCTTATTTCTATCTGTAGTAGAGATGAAAAATGGATGAAAAGGCGAGGATCATGACAGGGTGTATGATGAAATTCCATACAAAAGAAAGAGAGAAAAGGTGCAATTTTCTTTTATTTGAGTGAGAGTGAACCTTGGACAGCCAAAAATCCATTTAACATTGAAAAGGAATAATTCTACAGTGATAAAAGGGTCGAATTAACTTACCTTATTTTAGTTGGCAAGAGATTCATTGGTGACTCGGGTTGATAATATGAGTAACTACTGGTTCATGGTGCATGTATTGAATGGATCAATAGGAAATGAAGTTGCACAGGAATGAGGTTCTCAGAATATTTAAATAAACCCTGCTGGATTTTGGAAGCAAAATGAAACGCCAAACAGAGTTTTCATTGCTTGCATTTACAATAAAATCCTAATGGTAGAGTTAGGGAACATATAACCAGATCATGATAACAAGAAAATAGTGATGGAGCGGATCTGTAACGTAGCCCGACAACCGGAAAAGATTTGGATAAAAACAATTGCAATCGACTCTTTTGATGAAGTGTGTTAATTCTTCTCTAGGAAGTAAAACATTATGCATTTTGACAACTCACAAGCTTAAACAATTGCAAGGTGGATGATGTCTTTGTTGGAGATATTACACACTCACCTAGGTAATTCTTTTTCTAAGGTTGATAGTCCAATGTTGAGGGTGTTTCCATAGATGAGAATATTCTCTCTTGAGAATATTCCCCTACAAATTAGGGTGCCTCCTACAAAATATGGTGCCTTTCCTCTTCAATTCAGATTTAGTTACACCTCAATTAGACTAGTGGAGGCTACTCATGCATGGAAACCTTGGTTTTATCACCAGCAACTGCATTTTTACCTCGGTTTCCTCACCAGGAGGGTGCATATTTCATGCATGTGGCCAAGAGGTCACATATTTTGTGATTGCATGTGTTTATCTCACCTCCACACATGTGACTCATGTGACTCAGTTAATTGATGATTGCATGGATTAGTTAACTAGGACTAGATGGAATATTACTTTAGTTTTTGTTAGTGAGTGTCTAGATCATATCATTTAGAGTATATCATGCATATTATTCATTTTACTCATTCAGTTAATACAATTCATTCTTTCTCTCAAGCTTGTTTCTCTTTCTCTTTTCTCTCTTGCAAGTTTTATGTGATTTTTCTACTAGCTAGATTATTTGTGACAAGTTTCAACGAAACTTCACATGGTATCAAAGCTTTGTTGCTAGGAGAAAGTGCATAAGCATTTTATTTGCAGTTTCAGAAGGAAGACACAGTTAGAAAGAACAGAGTACTCATCGACAATTCTTCTCACACCACATAACTATTTCAAGTGGAAGCTAAAAATTCTAAATCAATTTAGATGTAGTGGCTTGTACTAGATTACAATGGCTACAGAAGTGGAGCCAACATCAACTATTAATAAAAATAGGTATCTCAACCGTATGGATGAGACCTACGATCTTATCTGCATGTCTATATCCCCCGAGATACTATTTCACATTGAAGCTTGTACCACTCCAGATGAAATTTGGACGAAGTTGGAGAATCTCTTTGGAAAATAGGCCGAAATCAAAGGCTACATGCTCGAGGTAGAGTTGAATTCCTTGGATTCGATAAATTTTGATAACATCCAAAACTTCTTTACGAAGTTCAATTCCCTTCTTCTTCATCTAAAGGGACGTGGTAGAAAAATCAACTCAACATAATCAGTTGATCCTTTGTATTTTTTCAAAACTTTGATCAAAGTATGTTGTGTCTATATCAACGTTCCATACGATGAGATTCACTTTAGAAGCAACATGGAAAATCCTGATATTGGATCAATTTATTGAGTCCCTAATGCATGAGAAAGATAAGCTCGTCAAAATGGAGACAATCAAGGGACCCAATGTGCATGCACTTGTTGTGTATGAGAGCGCCAACACATTCAATCCAAAGACCAAGTAGGAAGGAAAGGGAAAGGTGCATTATGAACACAAGAAGGAAGGAAATTCCAAACCCCTTGATGATTCCTCTAATTTCAAAGGTGGAAAGGGAAAGAAAGGAAAGTCAAAAGGCGGTTATTGTAACCACGACTATCATATAGAATCAACATGCATGAAAAAGAAAATAGATCTCATGGCGAAGACACTTCAACGAAACAATCTCGGGGACTGCATTCCTGAGAATTCCAAGAAGAGGTCGGGAGACCAGTTGCCCAACAAAAGAGACAATTCTCATGCTTTAGTTGCTATTCATTCCTCTCTTGATGCATGGATCATGGATTCAGGTGCATCCCATCGAATGGAATCCTTGGAATTTTTTTTTATCTCCTATTACTGCATGCATGGGTCCTCCCATCCAAATGGGAGATGATACCATAGTCTAGATCACTGGACAAGGGAGAGTAAAACTCCAACACAAAAAAATTTAGAATGTCTTCCGTGTTTCAAAACTCTCCATGAATCTACTCTATGTTTATCAAATAATGCATTTTGGCACAGGAAAAAGGGTGGAGTTCACACCTAATTCTGTAACCATATATGGCATGCATGATAACTCAAATATTTTTGTTGGTGAGGTAAACCACTAGTCTCATTTGTATACATCCAGTAAGTTTGTTGCTAAATCTGATTCTAATTTGCTACGAACACATGTTGATAATGCTAGTATATTATGGCATGATAGATTTGGTCATATAAAATTTAAATGCATGTAGCAACTTAGCCAATAGGGAATGGCCAAAGGCTTTCCCAACATACACTTTTCCAAAGGATTTTTTCAAGGACATGTTCTTGGAAAAAATCCTTAAGATAAGTTTGAGAAAGTGAAGGCTTGGATGGCCTCGTCTTCCTTAGAACTCATCCATAGTGATCTCATGGGACCCTTTGTGCATCCGTCCATCAATAAGGAGAGGTACATGCTTACATTTATTAATGATTTCTCATGATACACTTGGGTGTATTTTCTTAGGAAAAAGTCTAAAATTTTTTAGCATCTTGAAGACTTCAAAGCTCATGCAGAGACTGAATCTGGGAGGAAGATCAAAATCCTCCACAAAGACAATGGGGTGGGAATATGTGAACCAATATGTCCAACCTATTTTTTCATAGGTTGGTATGTAGTTGCAGCATATGGTACCTTACATTTCATAGCATAATGGAGTAGCAAAGAGGAAGAACAAATCCCTCAAAGAGATAGCCACTTGCATGTTGCATGCAAGGTATCTACCTTCCAAGTTTTAGGATGAGGCACTTAACTGTGCTAACTACATTCAGAATATATCTCCTCACATATATATCAAGGATAAGACTCTCATTGAGGCATGGAGTAGCAACAAACCGAAAGTCACCTACTTATGAATATTTGGATTATGCGCATGGGCCCATGTAGCCTATGAAAAGAGGAAAGCATTATATCCACAAGGTACCTCATGCATATTTGTGGGATATCTTGATGGTGTGAAGGGTTATCAGTTTATTTATACCTCAATGAAAAAACTCATTATTGAGTGAAGTTTCCAGTTTAAGGAAATTCCCTTGCGTGCACCATTGGAGACACATGCAGAGACCTCTACACTTCCACCTGCACCAGACATCATAGATGATGAGTCTACTCATTCATATCATGGTTCATATCTGAGCTCTGAATCTGGTTCAAAATATCATGAGCATGTCGATGATGATCATGCAAATGATGAACCATATAAAATACCAAAGCAGGAATGTACCACCCTACCGAAAGTAGGTGGCCTTGTGGGGGATCCAACATATCAGAGGAGGACAAGGTCCCAGTTTGAGGATCCTCCTCTTGCACTCACAACTATTGAACCAATGATGCCAATGCATTTCTACATGGTTCTATATTCAGACCCATATACCTATGCAAAGGTTGTAGGGAATCCCTTTTGGGAGGCCATTATGAAGGAGGAGTACAACTCTCTCCTCGAAAAATAGACTTGGGATCTGGTTCTGCTTCCTTCAAACAAGAAGTTTGTCAATGCATATGGGTCTATAGGACCAAGAAGGAAGCATATGGCCAGGTGAGAAGGTACAAGGAAATTGGTTGTTAAAGGTTTTCAACATATCCATGAGATAGACTATGATGATACCTTTGCTCCAGTAGAAAAGATGGACTCCATCCAGTTGACTCTTTCCATTTCAGTAGCCAAGGGGTGGGAAGTTCATCAGATGGAAATGAAGAATTCCTTTCTTTGCAGGGATATCTTAGAGGATATTTACATGGAGTAGCCTCAGAGGTTCATATAGAACTCATCCTTAGTATGCCAACCGAAAAATCCACTTTATGGACTCAAGAAAGTGCCTAGAGTATGGTATGCAAAGATGGATGCTTATTTTATTTCTCAACATTTTATCATATGTAAATAAGATCCAAATGTATACATGTTGAGAACCTTAGAATCCTTGTTGATCTTAGTTCTATATGTTGATGACCTCTTGATCACAGGAAGTTCATCCTTAACAATTTCTGGTCAAATACATTCTGCATGATAGATTTTTTATGTTGCACATGGATAAACTACACTTTCTCCTTGGTCTTGAGATTAGTGAGGATGCTTTAGGCATCAAGTTATCTCAAACTAAGTATGCCAGGGATCTCTTGGTTAGATTCCACATGAATGACTGCAAGTTGGTAGCCACACCTATTTTGTCTCGGGTACATCTTGAGGATGGCATGGATACACCATTGGTGGACAACACCTTGCATCAACAACTTATGGGGAGCCTTCTATATATTGTTTGTTGTGGAGCCTGATTATCTTCTTGATTTAGAGGTCCTTGTTTTCAGCTGTGTTTATACCCCATGAAGACTTTACACCCTAGAAGAATGTACACTCATCCACGTGGGGGAGTGCAGGGGAGGTTACCCAAAGGAAAAATGTACACTCGTCCATCACAAAGGAAAAATTGCCTTGTAAATGTATATTGTAATTTCATTGTAACTTTGGACCGTTCATTATAAGGTCCTAGATCTAACAATAGAAGTTATGTTAGGGTGTTTTTCCCTAGAAGGCAACCCTCTTTTATGAGGGAAATGTATTGCAACTATGTATTATAGAGAATATTATATTCTGAGAGAGGAAACTGTGAGAGAAAGAAGAGGAAGTTATACCGGGTTTGTTGTAGGTTGTATCCCTTCATTTGATAGATAATAATAAAGGAAGGACCTGAAAATTTCTCTGGTGGACGTAGCCCACACTGGGTGAACCACATGTATATGTGTCTCTATTGTATTGTGTATCTTCTGTGTTTTATTTCCGCATTTATTTATTTTTATTTCTCTGTGATCCTCTTTTTCCAACAACCTGTATCAGAGCGAAAGGTAACTCGCAGGAAAAGAGGGTTCCTGGTTCGAGTGGGAGAAATGGTGGAATATGGAAAGTTTAAGGTTGAGAAATTTAACGGCCAAAACTACCAGTTATGGAAGATGCAGATGGAATACTATTTATATCTGTTATAGAGAAATCCCCTTGTGGACAAGTGGATTCTCTCTTGGACTTCAGACTCAAGGCCAAGACAAAAAAGTGCTATTATGGACACTGACTTTCCTTTTCATGAAGCTAAACTATCAAAGAATAAGAAGGAAGAAAGGTAAATGCCTTTTTACCGACCTTTGTTCTTGCTCGATCCAGGATGATCTTAATCTCCAAGTCCTTCAGAAGGTCTTTTAATATAATGAGCAACAACAATGAGACATACTTCCTATTCTACCAATGATTAGCTTCACAATGGATCTATAAAAGAAACAAGTTCATGAAACGTACACAAACTTTAAAGGAAATAGGCCAAGCATAGGTTTATATTGATGAAAACAAAGTGAAATGTTGATAGTCATAGATGTAAGTTCAACAGCTTCACAAGGCTCTCTTTGTCCAAACCCTTGCTCAAATAATCCACACACAGAATGCTGATGCTTCAATGATATCTCCCTTATGAGATCATAAGTTATATGCTTTACAATATCTCCATCCCCCTTTCACCATGAGAAGGCCTAACCACTTGAGAGATCTTTGGGATAAGTTGAGGATTCTTCTCCTTCAGTTGTGGATCTTCCCTAGGATCATGGCTTGACCTCAGATTCGAATCCAACTACCTTCAGATGTTGAGGGGATTCTTCCCTGATTTCTCTCAACAAACCAAAATTCACTCAGAAACGGTAGCGCTCCCTCTGAATGGGGCACATATCATTATAACGCTCCCCCAAAAGAGGGAACAGACTGCCAACACTCCTTGATAGTGTATAGGGGAGCACTGCCTTCCAAAAATGATATTTGAGTGGGTTTCTCAGTGGAAAAAGACTTGTACTCTTTGTTAAATCATTTCTCCTCTTCAAAACTAGTCTTTTGAGGTGTTATAAGTGTCCTTATCATGTCATTATAGGAAAGATGATAGTATTCTTTTTGTGACACTTGCGGCCAAAATGCGACACTTGTGACATTGGTAATGATGACACTAGGCCATCATCGTAATGAGTAATTTTGATGTGTAACAGATTGCCCCCCAAAGTGCGAAGTTAGAAGACGGGAACTGATGACTGAAGTACTTTGTAGACCTCTTTAATAAAGGGTACAGACTCAAAGAATCTGATAGAAGCTGCACACAACCATCAAACAAATATTAAGACATGTTTCAAACCCAAAGTAGGCATACCTATGATTGAGTGATAAAGACTATCAAGGTGTGGCCGCCATAAAATACATTACGGATCCATAATCATATTGACAAAAAGATATAGCCACTAAAGATACAATGTGGATCTATACTCCCATGACTTGAACTGAATGTAGCCACGAAGAATACACAGTGGATCTACGAGATGTCAAGACATAGCCATGACCAATACAATGTGGACCTATGTAATAGTATAGGTGTCAATGTTCAGAAGAAACTCCGTTGCAACTTGGGTAAAGTTCATTTAAGAGTGACAAATCAACCCAGGGTCTTCTTACCAATCCCAATGTAGTACGAATATAACCATGCAAATAGATGTCATGATGTCAAACATGGCAGAAACCACTTGATTACTGGTCAATGAGGTGTGTTGTTAACAAGCGCGAGGGAGATCACCATTGATGTCAATGATTCCCAAGGTACTCTAGTACATTTCAACGAACATGAATAGATGAGTTGAAGTTGAACATCTGTGGAATCATCCGATCAGAGGTCAATGATGTAAACCTATTGTCGGATACGAGGAGGCCTACCATTGAGGCATGCAGGTCCCAAAGCACTAATTGGTTTCTAAGTCTAGTTCCCAGATAATATGCTGAAGTCGATAGGAACAAGCTCGTCGAAGGAGGGCCTTGATGTATCCCCCATCAATGACACGAAACAGACACAAAGATGTAATTGGTGGATCAAAAGAACATGGACTAACACGAGTATTGAAACAAGGATTTGTGATGGTTGACTCTTGAGGCAGATACTTCCTTTGAACACTGAGGAACGACAGCAGAAACTTGACATGGACCAAAACTTGATGACGCAGTGGATACGGTGACTTTCGTCGGGTGACCCCAAGGAGTAAGGAAACTCAGAGGATTGGTTCAATGCAGAGGTTCAGCAGATTAAAATGCGTGCAAAGACGAAGTGTCGTGTTCAAAGGGGACTGTAAGAATTATTGGTAATGTTCTCAAAAACTGCTTGTCTTGCTTCCTTTAATTTCCCCCCCATCTAGATAAACAAGTACCTCTTTTTGATTTAAATGAGCTCGAGGAGGGTAACACATGCTTGATATGACTCACCTTCGGTAAGTCTTTCTTCCTTTTTAACGAACTGGAAGAAGTAAGGGTTTGGTCCCACGTGGGCCCTTCAATGTATGATTGTTTAACGAGTCCAGAGAAGGTAAAATCGGTGGTTTTTCATTTTTAGAGAGTCTGAAAATGACTTAAAGAAGACTCTAGTGTTGTTATTTTTCGTAATGTTAGTCTCATGAGGCCGAAAAAGAGATAAATTATCACTCGAAAGGCGCCCTTTCAAACTTTTTAACGAGTGGGAAAGGAAGCAAGATCAATCGATAATCTTTTCACGTTTAGAGAGTCTGAAAAGAGCTTAAAGATGACTCCAAGGGGTTCCTTTTTTGTGTATCCATGCGGGTCTGAAAAAGAGATAAAAGTTTACCCCATGCATTCTTATGCTTTTGAGCTTGAGAATGAACTAAGACTATGCTCGTGAATGTGACAAGACAAAAAAAACGAACAAAACTGCTTCGAAACCTGCCAATAATATCAAAACTGCATTCCAGGGGATTAATAAGGCCTCCAAAATATTTTTAAAACCCAAAAATAACTATACCTTAAGCAAAAATGAAATTTTATAAACAGTAATATAGGAAAAATGTCAATTACCATTTCATTTGTGCAAAGATTTGTAGCAGTGGAGAATTTGTGCTTTGGAGGTGAATATTGCATTGTTCGGTGCCAGAGCTATGGTCAACCATTTTCCTCGCCATTTGGACCAGGTTAGTTCTCTTCTTCCCTTCTTTCATTTGTACGGTTCAAATTTCATTTTTAGGCAATGATTGGGTGCAAAAAAAATGATGCCCTGAGTTGTCTCAAGTGCCCACAAAGGCTCGACGACCTCTAGATTTAGTGGGGAAGTGTTGCCTATTTGTTAAGGCACCCCTACAAGACGATGAAATTCATGCCAACATACTAATGTCGTGGTGGATAGGGCACTGCCCAAAAACGCAATAAAAATTGCCCACGCTTCCTCAAATCGTGAATGGTGGGTGTCTTAATTTCAAAGCATCCTGGTGGCTATTGTGGGGCTGCATGGGTGCATTGATGTGCATATGAAAGGGACATTGGCCTCATAGACAAAGCAAACAATGTTTTTCAAAGTTTTTAAATTGCCCAAAAATTGTCGAAAACATGATTAATGATCTTTGGTTGTTGATGATTGCAGGTAACTTCGGAAACAATCATGATCGAGTGGAAAGAAAGAGAGCATGAACTTGATAATGTGGCCGCTTTGCGAAGTCCCTGAACATGGGCCGCATTGAGAAATTGCGGTCTCCTCAAGTTCTTCAAAATGGAAAAAATGAAGAAAGAGATTCTTCTTCTCGAATATATGATCGGATTATGGAACATCGTGGAACAAGGGTTCCAAATTGGAACGCAACTTCTCACCATCAAGTTGGAAGATGTATACTTCCTGACTGACCTCTCGAAAAGAGGGGCTCCCATAGTTTTATCCAGAGAGAGGGTACTTCTGGCGCCTGTAGAAGAGTACCTGGCAAACCATTGTGTCCCAGGAGCGAGACTAGTGGGAAGTAGAATCACAATCAAAGATATCAGGGATCTACCTCTTCTATCCATTTTTTTTTCCATTACAAGTATAGCAGGAAGTACCAGTGCGCACCTAGCTTTAAGATCATGGGTGGCCTATGGTTTGTAGTGTCTAGAGACAACATTGTTTAACTGGAGTGCAGGGTTCCTTCAGAATGTGAAGGAGAAGATTACGAGATGCAGAGAAGGGAAAGAAAAGCAGTTCGCATATGGTTCATTCCTGGTTTCGTTCTTCTTAGAACACATTCCTCAGATGCAACCTTAGATAGCATTAGTAGTACTGCCAGTGGGAGAACCATGCATGGAGCAATGGACTAGTCTGTCTCCAAGGCTATTAGCAGAGTCACAGTTCAAGTTCACCGATGATTTCTTCACTTGGTTGAGACGCCAATTTCTCTGGATAGAAGACTTCCCATATGCCGAAGTGTATTTCCGAGGAAGTATGGACTTGGTTCTGCTGGAAGGAGAGGATTGGGATGCGTTAGGTAAGAAACCAAAAATATCTTGTCAAGTGTTTTTTTTTATTTTTAAAATTTATATTATTTTTTGTGGGTACGTAGATGAGTTTCTAACAGATGTATCGTTTCATCATGTAGACAAGAAAGCAGTACGTCCGACGGAGATACCAGTACCGAGACGTTGTGGGGATGCTCAGATTGTAGTGGATATAGGGGTAGCAATAGGATGTCCCCAGGAGGTTGAAAGAAACCTTCAGGGACTCATGATTGGTATTCCCTCTCTAAGGAGGTGGGAGGTGCCCCTACATCTAGAGAGACACACCGTGGGAGTGTTCGAGAGTGTTAACTCTTTACTGAGGCGAGTAGCCCACGCAGTGATATGCTACTTGCAACACAATGCAGTGCAAGGATATTAGAGTCTCCATGATGATTGTATAACCTATCTGACAATGTTATATGGGTGTGAAGACCCAAAATTTTTCCCTTCTAAGTCCTTTTTGATGTAATCAAACATTTTCAGTCACATCGTATATATATACATTTCCGAGGTTTTACAATGCCAAATTATTTGCAAATAATGATGTCTTTTATGTGATGTGTTTTAATTTACATGATGATATGTGATGTGATTTATTTCCTTTATGAAAATTTATCTATGTGCGAGATACCTATCCATGATGTAATTAGCTAACGAATCTGAAATGGTATTGAGCTCTCTTTGTATGTATCTGTATTCGATAAAATCAAACATTCGTTCAAGACGACGAACTCGTAAGTGGAGACGTAGTAAGATAAAATTGTGAATCGCGTAGATTCGATTAAGTTGACAGACCACGAGTTGGGAGTCTAGGTTGACGATCATGCGAGAAACCCCTAGGGAGGAGGCTTTGGTTAAAAGTCCGATGAAAGCATGATATTCTGCCATGTTGTTAGTTGCCGATCCTAAGAAAATACCTACGGAAATCACTAACTCGTCAGAGTGGTAAATGACCCAAGCTGCAGAAGCAACGTTCTGGGTGTGTCGACTAGCGCCATTTGCAAACCCAACGAAAATAGGAAAGGAAGATGTCAACTGCGCATGAAAACAAAAGACACAGTATAAGTGGCTAAGTCAAAAACTCGAGCACGCAAAAGAGAAAAACACACCAAACTAAAAATACAATAGCGTACAAAGAAAGCATGCTAGGTGATTTAAGCATAGTACTTTTTAAGGTAAAGCCCATTTCGGGGCTCTCCCAGGGAGATTCCTGTTGGTTGTGAAGCTTGATTATCTTCCTGATTCAGAGGTCCTTGCTTTCAGCCGTGTCTATACCCCATGATGTATTTACACCCCAGAAGTATGTACACTCTTC
>SNQJ01S0082762.1:13487-32748 GCA_010110895.2 Picea sitchensis
GTATATTCCTCCTGGAGGTTTATCCCTCCCTTTACATTTGGAATTTGTATCTACCTTTGGAAGTCATTACTTCCCTTGAACAAAAACTATTGATTATTTCTCATATATTGTGCATGGTGTATTGTAGTGTATTCGTGTAACTCTTATACTATTGTTCATTTCTCATTGGATATAATTGAATGGTTTAATTATAAGTTGAAAAAGGTTTTTAAATTGTACTTGATACTGATTCACCCCCCTCTCAGTATCAACAATACCCATATCGATATACAAACCCTTGAATTCATCATCATGGTTGTAAGTTCTATAAGAATCTTCCATGCATTTGATTCTCTGCATATATTTTGTCCTGATATAATCATTGTTAATTCTGCAAAATGTGCAGGAAATAATATTTGTTAGACGAATTCATGCGACAACTTCATGAAAACTCTGCACAATCTTGTCATAATCCTTTCTTCTAATTTCTTGGATGATTTTAACATCCCAATTCAAAATTTCAAGGTGAATAATTGGAATCCTCTTTCCAAAACTTTCCCATCAACTACTCCCTTGCACAATTTTGAGTATTGCACAGTAAATCAAAGTCATTTGGAATTCACCCAAATACCCTTTTACTCTTTTGTTCTTCTTTTTGAATCTCGTGCATGCATTGGTATTCAACATGTACCAATGCACAATGTCAATTTAACATATACACCACGTATCAATATTAAGTATGAACCACAAGTTTTTCTCCGCGCATCCCAAAATTTTAGTGTACACACCTGTGCACCATTGTTTCCTACGCATTTCCAATGTCGCACCCCGCAATGTCAAAATTTAGTGCGCACACTTGTGCATTCTTATTTTATGTGCATCGTGGTCGTGCTATAATTCCAAATTTGGCCACTTACCAATCCTAATTTTTCCTTAAGTATATACTAGGCCCATGTAGGCTTAGTGTTGAAACCAGAACTCTAATACCAATACGTAACATCCCATGTTACAATCACTAACAAAATTTGTTGATACTAACATGTAACGCACCCAACCTCCTAGTTGAGTCTCGTTACTACATTTTAACATATCCACTCTTGCAACTCCCTAAATACAACTCTGATACAAATCTTTAACATCCCCAGATTATTGTTGAGCAATGCCACTCCAAAAATCTAGTGCGCAGATTCTAAACTATAATGTTAATCTGCACAGAAACATGTGAGGTAACGCACACGATATTAAGATAGATCACACCACACCAATTTCCCTCTTCAGACACTAGTTATAACAATGTAATTAATGCATAATAAAACCATGTGCACAATCATTCACAACACACAAGTATTAATGCATGTGTAACCACTCTGAACACATGATTATTACTGCGCTCACAACTATTCTAGTGTCGCACGCCGATTCAATTCTCTGTGTTCGTGTGGATCTTCTTCCCTACATGCACAACAAATCCATCCTCTTAAGCGCATGGATTATTTCCCTGCGAGCACGAAAATTCTATCCTCCTCAGCTCGGAATATCATGACCATTATTAAAAAATTAACTAATAGGAATACTTAATAACTATCATACTATGCATGTGCAACATCAAATAATGAAAAACAACATCATGTTTTACATGTAAAAACAACATTATACAGAATAATGGCAATTGATTATATGAAACACCATATAGGAAATAAACCCATATTAGACATAGGTAAATAATCACACAGTAAATTAGAAAAACACATAAAGGACACTTATCTTTTATAAAGAGTCGCCAACTACGCGCAGAGCTTAGACGTTCCTCCCATCCATATACTTTGTTGCTCATAAAATTTCAGCAACACATCACCCTCGAGTTGGGGCTTAAACTCCAAAATGGAAAAAGGATTCCTCATGCCAGGCTAAGGTATGATAATCAACAGAATTGTTTAGTCCAAGGTGCCCAATTGTTTCAACTAGCCTGCAATATCTCATTCCCCAAATGTTTGTCCCACCCTAGGAAGTGTTCCCCTTCTCTTCTCAACAATCCCTCGGCTGCCCCACCTCCCTTCCAAGGCTTCAAAAATAGACCAAACATGAAGTCTCAGAGCCCTGTAAGTAATTCCCAGCTCACCAGGGAACAATTCCTAGTAAATATCTCACCTGGAGAGAATGATCATGGGCTTGACAACCTGCTTCTTCAACAGTAAATATCTCACCTGGAGAGAATGATCATGGTCCTGAAAACCCACCTCTTCGACAGTAAATCTCTCATGTGGAGAGAATACTCATGGGCCTGAAAACCCGCCTCTTTGATATTAAACCTCTCAGCTGGAGAGAATGCTCAAAGGCCTGACAACCCACCTCTTCGACAACAAAACCTCTAGTTACTAGATGGAATCCCCTTTCCATTTTTTTCTCTGCAAGTAAGGTAATGGTCATTCCCCAGTTCATATGGTCTGATCAATGGGAAAAATGAGTGAATCACCCCCAAAATACACTAAGGTTCAGTCATATATTTTCATGGTCATAACTGGACACATGTCACCTTCAGAATTAGCTTTAGCCACTTGGTGACTCGTTCCCATCCCTCGGGAACTTAGGACAAATAAATATCCATAAACTATACTTTTCAGAAATATTAATAAAATATTTCCTTGGACTTAATCCCCATTTTCCAATCCACGCGCACTTACTCAAGTGCGTGCAACACTGTGGGATGTGGGAATGTGTGTGCTCTTTATTTGGAAAACAATCCTCACACACTACTGAGGTGCACAAAAAAATGAACCAAAAATTTGTTCCAACGGCTCACTGGCCTATATGTACATTTTCATTTTCATTTACAATTGGGTTCGGGTTAGGGGTATTACACTAATGACATGTAGCATGCTCTCATGCCACATAGACACCATCGTTGACTAGTACGATGATACCATGTGTTCGTGGGACGGTGCTAACATCATCAATGACATAACTCAAATTTTTTCTCCTTTCTCAAACTTTCAAATTATAAGCCAAGGAGACGATGACATGTGGCTCCAAACTACATGCAAACAGGGGTTTAAATAACAAGGTTGGTGTTGTATATTGAATTCGTTGTGCCAAATTAGACCATGAATTAGATAACCCCGTAAAAATATAGGTGTCATCACATATTATCATCATTACCAATCATCATACTACCAAGTACAGCCGACAAAGGACTGAAATCATTGGTTGCATGTATACACATATGATCATCATATCGCAAAGTACAACAGTAGGGTGTAGAAAATCATTTACCTCACTAAAGGCCTCCCTGGATACATGTTGAAGTTTTATAAGAGAAATCCCCAAGAGGAATTAAAACCAATTTGTGAGCAATAGAGCCTCGGTAGACAAATTGCTCTGATGCCAAGTGTCATGGAATGTGATTTGTCTACATGGATTCTTCCCATAGGAGGGACTAGTTGGCCATCATGGTTACTAACATGTGAGGAGATTCACTTTTTTTCACAAAGGATGGAAAGCTCTCTCTCTGTTCACATTGACTCAGGTGCAGGAGTGGCAGGACATCATACAATTCATCCTAATATACAATTATATTTTCCAACCAGCACCCAACTGAAACAGACGGTAGAGAACCCGGTCGTATGGTTGATAGCACTTTGCATCATCAAGTGATTTTGGGTGAGAGGAATGACTAATTTATTCTTCCATCCTACAGATGGCCTCGCTCATTCAGAAGTAGAATGCATTCAATGCAATAGTTTCATCCAATTAGGTTGTTTTGAAGGATCCATATTGAATGATCTCAATTTGGTCAAAGTATATCTCCTCAAAACACTTGAGGAGATTGACATTGGTAAAAATTCAAAAGGAATTAGACTAGTAAAAATTTTTAGTAAACATAAACCATTCAAGAAACCATAGGTGGTATCTAGAATAAATAAGTTTTATCAATAATCAAGAAGTGGTATTAGGTCAAAGAAGTGGTTTTATCATGTTAAGGCATCTATAAAAGGGGAATAAGAAACTTATTTGAAGGGTTGGGGATTTGTGGAATTAAATAGGTTCTTATACTCAAAGCTACAAGATCACAGAACTCAAGCATAGGTAGATGATGAAGGCGGCAAACCTCAAGAGATCCATACACTATTTTTTGTTGAGTCTGTAAAACTCATCTTCTTCTTCTTCCATTGTATATGTCTTCTAATAAATACATTTCTCCCATTTTTGGCTACGTGTATCAGATCTGATTAATTAAATCTCAGACAGCATATTAACACCACATTGAGTGTTACAATGTGATGTTTTCTCATGGCATGGAATTGATTTCATCTCTACATGACTAGTTCTTGTCATTTTCTTTATGTATTTGAATGTATGTAGAGGGTACCTCCATATGTTTAGATGTATGAATATTTAAAACTATATGAATCATGTCCTTCCATAGATCTTAATAAATTTGTTATAACTGGTAAACTCTTACTTTTCTTTCTCTTATAAACTGCAATATCCATTCTCATAAATGCCTTGTATGTTTAATTGTTTTTCTTCCAAATTCACCCACTCATCCCCTTGAAATTTAAATGTATGAAATACACATGGTCACATGCCTATTGAGGTTGAGGTTTTAAATCATATGTTATGCAATTGTTTGAGGGTGAGGAGAGAGAGAGAGAGAGAGATTCCCGCATCATTTGTTTATGCAAGTATGGATTTAAAGTTCATTATAATCTTTGATCCTCAAGTGCCTTGGCATAGTTCCATAAACAACCTAGAACATATCGAGGAACAACATCTGAAATGGCATCGTTGTCGGGGATGGAATTTGAAGTTATTTTTCCCTGGGATACGACATTGTAATCTCTAATACTTGATGGTGAACGGTCTCAAACACTTGATTGTTAATATTTCACCTGGAGAATCCATAGAAGGAAATATGGAATTCATAAGATGACACACCAGAAAAAACCATGATCCTACTCATATTCCTCTGTACTCAAATCCATAGAATCTTGTTACCTACAAAAACATTAGAGAAATAAAACTCGCTTCTCCCCCAGGTAATCCTTTTTTAGAGTTATCTCCTTCTATTGTTCATAAAAATAAGTGAATCTGTAGATCTAATAGACATTCCCTTATATTCACACTATGTTTTAAAGATTCCTCAAAGACCTATGATATATTTACAAAATTATCCTCTATATTATTCTCAAGAAGGGAGTTCTTCTCTAAGACCCTTCTTAAAAAATCCAACAACTCCTATGTCTTTTGAAGTTAATAATATTATCCTACAAAATATCATGGATGGAATAGGAGGGAGTAGATGTGGGGGGGGATAAACCTCCACCTCCATCACCTTTAAACCTCTAGGTAGTTTCTAGATATGGCCCCTTGAATTTTACTCCAAATGTCCATGACCTCCCTGAGAATTACCTAAATCTATTTCCAAAATATGATGGGGAGAAGACCATATCTACTTAAGAACACATGAGTGCATTCCAAGAATTCACTAATAACCTTTTTTTGGAGCATGATGATGTATTCATGAGACTATTCGTCCAAACCTTGGGGATGCCAGAAAGTGGTTTAGAGATCTACATGCTTCCTCAATTGGTACATGGAAATCATTAGAATCAACCTTTATGAGAGAATAGGGAGAGAAAAGAGACAATATTTATTATTTGACAGAATGTGTCTCACTAAAGAAGAGAGAAAATTAAATTGTTGTTGACTTCAATAGAATATTCAACAAACTCTATTATTGAAATATTAATTGTTGAAATATTAGTTGTTGAAAGATTGGTTGTCATTGAATTGTTGAAAGATTGGTTGTCATTGAAATGTTGAAAGATTGGTTGTCATTGATGTCAATTCTTGAATAGGAAGTTTACAAGTTGCATGTCAAGTTAAAGGAGTTGTAAATAGAAGTTAACAAGATGCATGTTAGTTGCATGTTAAATTAATTGTAAATAGAAGTTAAAAAGTTGCATGTTAGTTGCATGTGCATGTTGGTTGCATGTCATCATGAGATTCTCATTAAAACATAGAGAAGAGTCAATTGAAAATCACTTCTGTGAATATAGATTGGAAGATCTGTGTAATGATCCCAAGCCATTATGCAAGGATCATCACTGTTTTGGTGTTTTTTTAAAACTTTTTCTGAGTGAGGTATTTCATCAAACACTTTCTTGATCTACCTTTTAGATGTGTTTATATGTGTGTATGCAGAAAACAACAGAAATAGATAACCATGGAACATACCTCAACCATATGCAATAAGATAATAGAAGTTAAAAAGTTGCATGTTAGTTGCATGTGCATGTTGGTTGCATGTCATCATGAGATTCTCATTAAAACATAGAGAAGAGTCAATTGGAAAATCACTTCTAAGAATATAGGTCGAAGATCTCGTAATGATCCCAAGCCATTATGCAAGGATCATCACTGCTTTTGGTGTTTTTTAAAACTTTTTCTCGAAAGTGAGGTATTTCTATCAAACACTTTCTTGATCTACCTTTAGATGTGTTTATATGTGTATGCGTAAAATAAATAGATAACCATGGAACATATACTCTAAATCATATGCAATAAGATAGACAAGCCAAACATCTCAAAACTGCTTTTATTCATAAAATACAGAAACTTGCTACAATGAATATGTCGAGTGGAATGCTCAACAGATGGCCAAGAAGATAGACACAGATAAGAGTCGCTACAAAATGCTCCCCGCTAATACAAAAGGTGCCTCCAAAGGTCATAGAAATGAAGATCAATACAAAGCGATTCAATGCCAAACTTCTCCAAATTAAGAATGTTATCGCTCCAATGGAAGGCTTAAACCCTCAATAACTCGTCCCTTCTCCCAAAAGTGTCCAATCACCATAATAACTATGCCAACTGATAGATTGAGTGATGGAACAACAACCCAGGTGACCAAATTTCCAAGATCCCTCTCAATATTTGTAGATATGAAATCCCCCAATAAATGGTGCAATCTCACCGATGATCAAAACCCTAGATAATTCGGACTCCATTACCAAAGTGTCCAATCACCCCTGAGCAACATGCTAACCGGGATATATCGTTTGATGGTAAGAATAACCCGGGTTCCTGAATCTCCAAGATCCTCTCAATCTTTGTAGATCTAAAACCCCCCACTAAATGGTGGTGTTTCACTGATGAGACTCCAAACCCTAGATATCTAACTCCTATGAAGGAGGCCTCCAAATTCTCTGTAACTCTCCATAAATATAGATTGGGACACTTCAATTCACTAGGTAAAGTCTTAGGGTAAGATCTGAAGTGAAACCCCCCCAAACTTAACTAGATCTGGATCTCAAAGACGCCCTTTTTCTCTTCAATTCACCCCACTTCTTAAGAAATAATATGAGCCATAAACCTGCCTCAAAGCACTATATTTGATGTCCAAGGCCTTGTAATGAAACCCAAGTGATAGAATCCTCAACTACCATTCCAATCTCCTACAACGAATCTTCCTCCAAAGATGGTGTGCCCCTATTGAATCCTCAACCTATGCTCTCTATCCTCAAGACATGAAACTGGCGTGAACCCTCCCAAGAACTGAGTAGATCTAGAACTGAATGGTGGGGAGAGTATCATCTCTAAGACTGCTTGGGACAAGATAGGTGGAATCTTTCACCAATCATCGCCCCCAGGATTTGTTGGGTGTCAAAACCCTCAAACCCCCAATATTGGGCTCACTAGCTAGAAGCCGAATCAAAAACAAGATCATACATGAATGATGAGTAGAGGCCCTTGCCTCCTTTTATACTTTTGTCTCCACCTTGTCCCTCCAAAGTAACTCTTCATTTATTAATATTTCATTAAATCACTTTAATTAATTAATTAACCTTTTACCTCTAAAATTTCCTTATCTCCCTTTGTATTTCCCTTGCCACCGAAAGTCACTTCTAGCCATCCCATCCTATATTGTTTCTCCTCCCAATTCCAACGAGCTATTATAATCGAGAGGCTTCTCCAAGTAATGTGCCCAAATGCCCTCTTCAAAGTTGATTTTAATTAACTTATAACTCAAAATAGTCAAAATCATGGAAATCAGCCTAATGAATCCAAACCAAAGCCAACCTCAAGGTGGTAGAATGGCTCGTAATGATGGAATATGATGATAAATCTAAGATGGACCACACAATTCCTCTCAAATAATTCGTAATTCGCTTATAACATCCAACCGGGCTACTGGTCATCATAAGTTCTCACCAGATGATGTCCCAAAGTGGTTACATTACAACTCGCTAGAAAATTGTTTGTCCTCAAGCACTAACCAAATCCACTCAACTAAAATTCCAGATCCCATGTCCACCCAGGGATACACAAGAGAACCCCTCGAAGATGAACAATAGTGCACTCCCCCCCATGGATCCCATATCAAGAAGTGAACTCCACTTCAAGCATAGTCCTCAAAGATATCAACCTTGTGAACCTCCTCAGATATGACATTACGGCCTCATCCTGGAATGATTCCATCCTCCAAATTTCTACCAATATCCACATGACTTCCATCAACTACACATGTTGATGTCCCACCGAGGTGATGCAAGACCTCCACGAGGCACCCTCAAGTAAGTGATGTGCGCCTCCTCTTGACACTGAGGATCAATGGAAAGTTAGAATAATTTCCCCCTGCAATGGTCCACTCACCTCGGCTTCACAATGAACTTCTCAACCCTGCAACCCCTCGGTCCCATGCTAACCTCTCTCGAATATCACCATGTTGGCCCCGCACTACTTTTGATGATGATTGTCACTTCTCCAAGATACATCCTGAACCCTCCTCTCCTTGGTCCTCTAGCTGAAATACATGTGACCATTTGACTTGTTGTCCAAAAACTGTATTAGTGAATACACATTTGTAGAAGAAGTACCCATCCAAACATCTCCATGCCCCATCATGATGATCAGGAAAGAAGGGTCTCGCCCCATAGGAAAATTACCTACAGACCCACTCCCAACCAAACCAAGGTGGGGTGTGTGGCTCGCGCAAATATGGGTCAACATGAGCATTGTGCTAACAAAACGGACTCCTGGATCCCATGGCAATTTTGGAAGTTTATCACTTCCAATCTCCTCTAATTGCTCTTGTGTGAAGATAATCACTTTTAGAAGCCCTCTGCCTAACTGTCACACCTGGCCTATGATGCTCACCACTACGCACCAAGTCTCAACTGCCTATCTAACACCTGGCCCACTCGACCATTATAATGTAGTGCTACTCCTTTCATGTAGTCTCAGTGTACTCACTCTCCATTCCCTCATCCATGGCCTATCCCTCCCCATGCTATTGTCTATGATAAAAGTGTCGATGGGATAATAGAAACATCCGCAGCTGACTGTAGGGATTGAAAGGTGTCACATGCTTTGGTCAATCCTGAGGATTCGACTCGTATTGGCCCATCAAAGATTCATGAAAACTACTCTTGTGGTCATCAATGAAGTCCCAACCATCCAAGCATAACCAAGTAACCCTCCGACTCTCGGGTCAACCAACCTCCATTCCCTCATCATCTACCACACAACTATCAAATGGTGAAGGTGATCTCCACAACTATGTGTTGCTGCAGTAGGGAGTGACATCTACATGCCCCCCTGAGTGTGTCTCCTCCCCGCAAGACACCAAACTCCCTTTGAATGCTACCATACACCTCTATGATCTTCAGACCTATCACTCATCATCATGATGCTCGCATACCTTAAGTTACCCCCATAAACTCATGCCGCATCAGCTGCATCCCGGGTGTGTATAGCCGATCAACCTATATATGGAGATCAACCATTCCCAAGACACAAATGGAAGTGTCCCCCATCGACTGTGCTCCTATGCTATAGTATCATCAACATCTCACAATGGACTGATCGATACATCTCACCAACCTCGATAATCCCTCAATTACAACAAATATAGTTAGTCTCATCACGTATACTCTCTTCCTGAGAGTGAAAATCATCCATGGAAAATCCTCCATCCGAAAGCAATTCTCAAGCACCGGGAGGTTTCCAACCGTAATTCTCCATCATCAGATGCATGTCATCAATACGCTCTATAGTGGTTTCTGATCATAGCCTCACTAACTCCTAACCAGACAAGTATGGATGTGACTCCTGATCAAATTCATGCTGGGGTACCCCCTCATGTCTTTCACTACTAGTGCCATCACTAACAACACTCTCAACAGAAGATAAAGTAATGAAATGCATGATCTCTACTGTGCCACTAGGTACTCCTATATGCCATTACATCCCATCACTAGATGCCATCTCCCTCAGACTCACACTGTATACTGTATGAGAAGTTGTATCCTCCTGTGCACTTACCCTGCTAATATCATCTACGCTCGGATCCCATATAGTTGTATCCGCATTACGTGCTATCATCATCTTGACTGGGCCAAAGAGTGCATCCTCATCCATGCACTGACCGAAGTAAGTGCTCCATCAACCTATCAACCTCCACCAGCTTTTCAACCACCGAGTCTCCAATAGTCATGTGGACTCCATCTCCTCCGACCGGACCCTATAGTCCGGGGGTCACTTGCATGTCCTCAGACTCTCCTCCCCGGATTTGTGGGTTCACTGGCCCATGGTGTGCATCCTCACACTAGGCTCATCCATCATACATGATGTTCCATTTATCTCCTCATGTATGGCTATCATGGGTGTCTGAACAGTTGACAGATGTGTCACGACCCCCAAAGGAAGCTCATCATCTCTAAGTGCTAACACGCGTGACTCCTCACTAGTTTCACCACTCGGCTACATGTGAAGGTCATCAATGGTATGTGATATTGCCCACGTATATTACCTAGTGCCATCGCCCCACCCATCCAGCTGCCTATCCAATACATAAGGGCCATCCTCCTCCTCAAGTATGCAAGCACTAGCCTCCTCGGTAAGAGTCATCATCACTATCCTCTCAGGTAGAGTCACTATCACTTGCCTCTCTCTGTGAAAGAGTCACTGCCATCATCCAACCGCCTAACTCTCATCACATACCATCATAGTGTACCCTACCGATATAAGCTTCCTTACCTCTACACCTATGATTTGGTTCCTAAGGCACCTTGCAACCGTAGAGTGTAAAGTTGTGTGCTCCTACGGGTGTGTGGGGTTTCTCTGTGCTTTTTTCCATATAGTTTCTCTAGCTTTGCCTCCCTCTGCTATGCTAGTCCAATATGTCACCTCATCTTCAATCCAACTGGGATTTCTTCTGGATATAAACTTTGGAAGCTGCTATTAGAGGCCTAAGTCTCTCACAAAGTACATGATATTCTATTTCACAACTCACAGCCTATTCCAACAAAAATCTATAGACCCTATATTTCCTTATAGCGATCCCTCGAGGGCCGGGAAGGCAAGAGTCTAAGCTCTGATAATTATCAGAATGATCCCAAACTATTATGCAAGGATCACCGCTTTTGGTGTCTTTTAAAAAATCTGGAGGAGGTATTTTCTCTCACAAACACTTTTTTTATCTACCTTTTAGATGTGTTTTCATGTGTGTATGCAGTAAACAACAGAAAGAGATAACCATGGAAACATACCTCAAATCCATATGCAATAAGATAGACAAGCCAAAACATCTCAATTCTTTCTCTATTTTATGAATAAAGAAACTTGCTACAATGAAGATATGTCGACTGGAATGCTCAAATAATGTGATGGCCAAGAAGATGTATTAAATAGATAAGAGCTGCTACAAATGCCCTCGCTAATACAAAAGGTGCCTCCAATGGCTGAATGAGAAATGAAGATCAATAAAGCAGATCTGAATGCCAAACAATCCAGCTGAAGAATGCCATGCTCCAATAAGGTCAAACTCCTCAATAACTCGGGCTCACGCTAAAAGTGTCCAATCACCATAATAACTATTCCAACTGATAGATCAGGTGATGATAAGAACAACCTAGGTCCCCGAATCTCCAAGATCACTCTCAATCTCTCAGAGATCTGAAATCCCATCAATGGTGCACCCCATCACCGATGTGATCAAACTCCTAGATAATTCTATTTCATACTAAAGTGTCCAATCACCCCGATAAATATGCTGCCAACTAATATATCGCAGATAGTAAGAACAACCTGTGTGACCAAATCTCCAAGATCCTCTCTCAATATCTCACAGATCCAAATCCCACTCAAATGGTGTGCCCTACTAGATGATTGAAACCCTAGATAGCTGAATTGCTGATGAAGGAGGTATCCAAATGATCTCAAACTCTCCATAAATATAGATCGACACTGCAGTCACTAGGTAAAGTCTTAGGGTCGGATCTAAAGTGTGTAACTCCTCCAAACTGAATAGATCTGATCTCAAAAATGCCCTCCTCTCTTCAATTCGCCCCACTTCTCAAGAAATAATATGAGCCATAAAACTGCCTCAGAAAGCACTAGATCTGATGTCCAAGGCCTCGCAATGAAAACCTGGGTGATAGAATCTCCAAAAGCCCAGCCAACTTCCTACAATCAATATCTCCAAGATGGTGCACCCTCTTGGTTGAATCCTCAATCACTCTCTATCTCAGACACATGAAACTCTATGTAGAACCCCTATGCAACCGAAAGTATATCTAGAACTAGAATGGTGTGGAGAGTATTGCATCTCCGAGACCAAGCTTGGGACAAGATAGGTGGAATCTTTCACCATCGACCGCCCTCTAGGGTTTGTTATGTCAAAACCTCAAACTCCCAATGTTGGGCTCACTAGCTAGAAGCCGTAAATCAAAATAAGATCATACATGAATGATGAGTAGAGGCCCTTGCCTTCCTTTTTATACTTTTTGGCTCACCTTGTTCCTCCAAAGTGACTTCATTTTATTAATATTTACCACTTAATTAATTAAATCACTTTAATTAATTAATTAACCTTTTTACCTCTGAAAATCTCCTTATCTCTCCTTGTGGCTTCCCTGGCCACTAAAAGTCACTTCTAGCCATCCCATCCTGTAGTGTTTCTCCTCCCGATTCCAATGAGTTATTACACTGAGAGGTTCCTCCAAGTAATGTGCCCAAAATGCCCTCTTCAGTGATTTTAATTAACTTATAACTCAAAATAGTCAAAATCATGGAAATCGTTGGAATGGAACAAAACCAAATCCAACCTGTGCAGAATGGCTCAGAATGATGGAATATGATGATAAATGCCAACTGGACTCCACAATTCCTCTCAAATACCCCTGTACTCGATATAACATCCAACTGGCTACTCTGGTCATCATAAGTCTCTGCCCTGTGATGATGTCCCAAAGTGGGGACATTACAATCTGAGGTAGTGAGTCGAAGTCAATGAGGTCTATTGAGGAAAGAAGTTTGCAATAGCCAAGCATACAAAGAATTAGTTACATATCCAAGTTTTTTTAGTATATTTGCGGGTTTCAGAAGGAAATGTGTGGACATCCACACGCTATAGTGAGGAAAAGCATGGACATCTGCAGGCTGCAGTGAGGAAAAGTGTGAAAATATACAAGCAAATTGTGTAAGGGTCGCAGACCTATGAGGAAAAAGTGTTGAAGATCAGAGATCTAAAACCCAGGTCAGCTACAGGTTGAAGGTATGTCTTCCTGTGTATGTTAGGGTGTGTATTCTGAAAAAATCAGGAACATGTATGTCTTAGTGATTCATAATCATTTGATTTGGAGAAATCTCTTGTGGATCTTGGTATGAGGTATGTGTGGTTAAGGTCTTGAAGAGATATCAAAATCAATAGCAGCAACAGAGGTATCAGAAACAATAGCAGCAATAGGTTATCAGTTACAATGTTAGAGGTAGTGATAGATTGGTCTACATTTATATTTCAGGGTTGTTGGACTGGGAAAGGAAAGGGGATTTTATCCTCCTTCTAGTTGGAGCCGATAAATTAGGGAGTTCGAGCTTCCTTTAGGTTGCAACCTGTAAATAGGGGGTTATATCCTCCTTTCAGTTGTAGCTGAAGAAATAGGAAATTTATGCTTCCAATGAATGTACTCTTTGGTAAATAAGAAAAGCATTATGTGGTTTTCTCCCGCATTGGGTTTCCATGTAAAAGTCTAGTGTGTTGTGTTTATGTGATGTTTTGAATTATGGTTTTGATGATATATTGAATGCTCATGATAATTATTGGAGATTTTATATTGTGATAAAAAGTATTTATTGTGCTCATATTGATTCACCCCCCCCCCTCTCGCTCTCAGTATTCCAACAATCAGTATCATAGAAGGTCCTTCATGAAGTAGTCTAACCAATGGAAGGAGATCATGGAATATGCTAAGATTGGAGCACTAGTGTTTGACAGTAATAACTATACCTTCTTGAATAAAAGGATGAAAAAAAAATTACAGACACAGGGATTCGATGTTTGGAAATTAGTAGTAGATGGGTATTCAGCACCAGTCACTCCCCCAACCAACAAACATGGAAAGAAACTTAGAGAAAACAACTCAAAGGATAAAGGTACTATTCTGAGCAGTTTAGTTGATTCAGTATTTGTCAAAGTAATGCACTGTGACAGTGAAAAGTATCTTTGGGATAAACTCTGAAATATTTATGAAGGAGATGCCAAGGTTAAGGGAGCTAAGCTTCAAATATTTAGAGCTAAGTTTGAACAATTGAAGATGAAGACACAACAGCCTACCTTCTGTGATTTGACGAAATAGTTAACACTATTAAGGGATTGGGAGTAGAAGTTGATGAATCAATGGTTGTTCAAAAGGCATTGAGGTATCTTCCTATGAGATTTGATCCTGAAATATCATCCCTAGAAGAAAGAGAAAATATTGATACATTGAGCATGGATGAGCTACATGGAATATTTACATCTTATGAAATGAGAACAGAACAGGAGAACCTAGTCAAAAAGGAAGCAACTTTCAAGGCATCCAAGAACAACCAAAATTCAAAAATAGGTTGCATTTGTAGTGATGATTCAGACGAAGATGAAGATATGGCTAACTTTGTAAGGAAATTAAAGAAAGGAACTGGAAATTATAAATGTATACTTCCATTGAAATGTTTTAATTGTGGTGGTATTGATCATTTTGCTTCTAAATGTCCTCATAAGAATAAATATAGTGATGAAGAAGAAGATTCTAAAAGAGAAAAGAAATATCAAAAGAGAAACAAGAGAAGAAACAAAAGGAAATTCTTCCAGAATTTTTTTTACTCAAAGGAGAACAGTTCTTCATCAGACGAGGAGGATGATGATAGTGACAGTGATTCAGAATGAGTACTTTTCATAGAAACAAAAGATGATTCTGAAGAAGAAGGATAATTTGATCTGAGGGTGGATTTAATCAGTGCATTAGAAGAACTTAGTAAATAAAGAAAGAAAAACAAGTCACTCAAGGCAGAGTTGAAAATGAAAGAGGGATCTTAGAATTTGAACTCTGAAAAAATCGAGCAGATAATCACAAGTCTAAAAATTCAAATAGAAGAAGATGGAATAATTGAGGAAATACTTAGAATTCAATTAGAATAAAAGGAGAAAATGATTGGAAGCTTGGAAGTAGAAATAGTCTCTTTAAGGAGATATCTTCAAAGGAAAGATATGCAGCAAAAGAGCACCAAATTATTGGATCAAATCATCAGCAGTCAAATACCATCCAACGACTAATCCAGACTAGGATACAGTCAAGTACAAAATGAGAAAGGATCGAGCTCCAAGACAGTAGAACAAAGAAGCTATGCAAAGATTATCAGATATTGTATCAAGAAGGAATAATTCAAGCCCCCAAAGAACATTCCAGAAATAAAGAAGACTTAAGAAGATGGATTTAGAAGGAGTGCATCACAAAGAAGATCATCTACTCCTAGGTATCAAAGATTATTTTATGTTCATTGTTTTAATTGTGCTAATTTTGGACATAAAGTTGTAAACTACAGATCCTATGCCAAGAATAGAAGCAACTATGTAGGGTGCTTAAACAATAGTTATCCCAAAAAATATTATGAAGCATGCAGCAGAAACCAAAACAGTTTTGGTACATTGAGCAATGAAATAGAATGCTATAAATGCAACAATCTTGGACACATAGCGAAGAACTGCAGATTGACTACTCCACCCAGGGAATCAAGGCAGAACATTAACAGTCGTATATTGGAACCATAAGAGATATGGAAAATAAATCAGAATCAATGCTTGCTTTCTCTATAAGCCCAACACAAAAGAAAGATGGTTGGTGTGTTGACAGTTTTTGTTCAAAGCATATGACAGGTGACAAGAACAGGTTTCTAACTTTGAAGAAAGAAATAGATGGATCAGTTTCATTTGGAAATAATCATTCAGCTGAAATTATAGGTAGATGCATAGTGAAGCTTGGAAGAAAAGATGTCATGGAAGAAAATGTTCTATTGGTCAAATATATGAAACACAATTTGTTGGGTGTAAATCAAATTTGTGATAAAGGACACACACTTCAGTTCGCCTCAAAGAAATGTGAAATTAGGAAAGAAGGATCAGGCAAGTTTAAGGCAACAACAATAAGGTCTCTGAACAACATATATGTTTTGAATGAAATTAGAAAATAAAGTTGTTTCTTAGGAAAATAAAATTATAATTGGCTCTGGCATAGAAGAATGGGTCACATTTACTTTGAGAATCTTGTCAAAATTATTAGAAAGGAAGCAGTAAAAGAAATGACTCAAATTTCAAAGCCAATGAATACTCTATGTAAGCATTGTTACAGGGAAAACAGACCAGGACCAAGTTCAAATCAAAGGAGTACTCAATGAAAAAACCATTGGATATTGTACATACCGATCTATGTGGACCAACGAGAACAAAGGGATTAAATGGTTAGTAGTACTTCATGATATTCATTGATGACTACACAAGAATGACTACAATTTTATTTATCAATAAGAAGTCAGCGGCATTCAAACACTTCAAGATATACAAAGAGATGGTTGAAACAAATACAAAATTGAAAATCAAATTTTTGAGATCAGACAATGGTGGAGAGTTTACATGAAAATAATTCATGTATTTTTTTGGTGAACCAGAAATAAAAATGGAATTCTCAGCAGCCAGGACACCTCAGCAAAAAGGAGTCATTGAAAGAAAGAACAAGATTGTACAGGAAATGGCTAGAACCATGTTGAAATATTCCAAGTTGGGTGACATATTTTGGGCACAGGAAATACATACAACTCATTTCATACCCTGAAAAGAGGAATGCTCAAAGGTAATAGTGATAAGAATCCTTACGATCTATGGAAAGGAAGACTGGAAAATGTGAAGTGTTTTAGAGTATTTGGAATCAAGTGCTATATCAAAAGAGAAGACAACAGGATTGTAAAATTTGACTCTCGAGTTGACAAAGGCATATTTGTTGAGGAAACATTGGTCGGGTTTGACCACTTTTTGGACTTCGACGAGATGGTCGAAGATGGATCACCCAGGAAGAGATGAGATCGTGGGATCTCACTCATTTTGTTGACCCAAAAAGGGGTTAATTAGGATTTATGTAACAGGTTATGGGATGTTGGCCCATGGGTTTACCCATGATTAGGCATTTTTGTAAGCAATGTAAAAGTATAAATAAGAATGTAATGTAGAGAAGAAGAGGGGGGAAGTAATTGGATAAGTGCAAGAGGCAATTAGTTATGAATTGCTTTGTGCAACAGAACACATATGTAAGGATATTTGCTTGATAGAGGAGTTGGTTTTGTGCCTTGACCTGATTTTGGGAAGGTGGATCTGGTGCGCAGTGCATAGATCACCTATCCGATGTGAAGCTTGGATTTGTGGCTTAGTGCATAGGATAAGAGGAGCAGAGGAATGTAAGAGATCGAAGCCTAATAAAGAATAAGAAGCAGTTGGTGGGAATAGCCCCATACTGGGGTGAACCACATAAATCTTGTGTTGATGGTTTTCTTTGTGCTATAATGTTATACTATGAATCTGCTTAGTGCATGGAATGTTATGAATGATAGATAGATCTATGAATGTTTAATTCTTTTTATATGTTGAATGTGTTAGATATAACTTCTAATGGTAAGTGCGATGCATATTTTGTCATTGTTACTGCGTCGATCTGTACTTAGGGTTTGATCTAGGATGTGATTAAAGATAATGAATTAATGTGTATTGTTCCTAACTACTCTGTGAAGTTTTATAATCACATATATGTGTCCCATATTGGTTACAGACACATGATTCCTGTAACCCCCCCTGCCTCTACCTCGAGTGAGACTTCGATTGCTTCATAGGTGTTTCTGAAAGGGTCGGTAGTTAGGGTTTTTTTGTTGGGTTGTTGAAGTGTTTAACCCTGGGTCTACCCCTATTGCAAAAAATGGTTATGTTGTCGAGACCTGAAACTATGATCGCTGGGAACTGAAATAAAAGAGAAGTTGTGTTCATAGATCTGTTGTTGTAGTGTGCAGTACTCTACTTGACTTGTGAAGCTCTGTGCTAAAAAAGAAACCCAATCTGAAGAAAAGACGTAAGATTTTGAAAGAGTTAAAACTTTGTACTTTGATAGAGTAAGATAAGTGAAAAAAATTTGTTTCGGAAGCATGAATCTAGGTATGTTTGATAGATTGTGTCCTGGCCTGAAAGCTAGGGTACAGTTAGAAGAAATATTTGATCGTAAAAAAATTGATAAAAATAGAGAAAGACATGTTATTTGTATGCATAGAAAGAATTTTTGGACTAATAAGTGGATGCAGAAACCTAGAAAAAAAATGTGCAGACTGCAGGTCCAGCATTGTGATCCTAGTGCGTAGTACAGGAGAAGTTGGGGAACTTACAAGAGGAAGAGAGGATTATCCCTATGTTATAACTGTAGAAGACCAAGACACCTTGCTAAAAAATTCCCTAGTGTAGGTCATATTTGTCTTTGTTGTAAAGTTATTGGTCATGAAGTTGAGGATTGCCCAAGAATGATTGCCAAAGTAGAAAAAATGAACATGAGTCAAGAGAATATGAGCATGTTAGAAGATCAGAAAGAGAAAGGATCAAAGAAATTTTAGACTACATTAGAATAGTTAAAAGAAAGGATGAATGATCACAAAGATGCCAGTTTACCATAGATATTGAAAGAAAAACAACACATAGATACAAGAGTAGGAGACTTCGACATAGACTGTGTCTTGGATGAGGAAAAACCAATAAATATTATGCCAGAAATCACTTGGGAAATCTTTGGATAGCCTACTGTTAAGAACCAAATACCAATATAGCATAGAAAAACCTCAGAAAAAGTACTCAACGCCTTGAAAAATAGATAATTTCAGATAATAAGCCTCTTCGAGGGGGCAACCTCCTTTTACCCCACTTAAATGTTCAAGTACAAGATGA
>SNQJ01S0082762.1:47076-67844 GCA_010110895.2 Picea sitchensis
TAAATGTATCAGAGATGCAACCATAAACACATATATACAGTAATACATGATTTCTATTAATCAAAGAAATGTACAGAGACTGTAAAAATACAGAGTGAAAGACTCGCTAGAATGGTGGCATCCTATCTCTGAGAAGAGATGTGACGGCTACTTGCATTCGCAAGAAGATGATTACAATGAGGCTATGAAGGCCTTTTTACAATAAACAGAAATGCCAAAAGTCCTAGACATCCAAAAACCTAACCCTAGTAGATGAAGCACCAAAAGTCATGTGGGCCCTGTTTGGGTAAGTTAGTACGTCAACTTCCCGGGGTCGTAACTTTTGCATACGATCTATGTTTTAGGTGTATGATAGCTCGTTGGAAAGGTATCATTGAGGAGATTCAATTTGGGGGATCAATTATTCCTTTGGATATCATTGAGAACCTTGATCATGAAAAACATTCATTTAGGCCCTCAAAATGGCCCCAAAAGTTAAAACTTGCTAAAAATAGTAAATTGCCAAAATTGCCAGAAAACTATTTTGAGCCAGTCAGAAAAGGTGGGTGGCCATCGATATCCACTTGGATCATGACCCACTTTTATAAAGAGAAGCGTGGATCACTTTTACAATGAAGTTACTTTATAAAAGAAAACTTGCATGCAAAATAAATAACTCTAAAATAAAATATTAAAGCTACTTATAGTGATTCACCTTTATTCTTGAAGTGATATACACTTTACAATTTTAGCATGAACTTGTTCAAAAAAAGTAACAAAAAGGGAGACTTGAACTCAAGACCTCTTACTTAATAATGAAACTTTTAACCAAATGGTCTAGCAAAACATATTGTATTGTTTAGCAAGAGTATTGGGTTTTTTTTGTTGTTGTTGTTGTTGAAGATGGCCTTGGAGAACGTGATCAAAAAAATATTATTTTCACATAAGAAAAAAAGTTTGCTTCTCGATGACAACAAGGGTCACATCTCAGTTAGCTTACCTGGAAGATGCACATTTTCCTATATGTTTCTGATTTGCCAAGATCGCACAGGGCGCAGGGAAAAGAGCATACGCGGATCTAAAAGAGTAGCAACCCGAAAATAAATAATATAAAACCGAAACAAAACCAAAACAATACTCTGCAAAAAATTTAAAAATTTGTATTCAGGCTTTATACCTCCGGATTTGACTGAAATGGTCGTATCTTGGGAAAACAGAAACCTTTTCGAGTGAAACAAAAAGTGTTTTTGACTGAAATGAGCACTCCAGATGCAATGGAATAGTCCTCTCAGCCCATAAATGTATGAAAATGACATAAAATGGATATGAGGAAACTCATCTTCACGATCTCGATCTACAATAGGAGCAGGTCTTCAAATAGGCTTTGATACCATGTTCGAAAACACAGATATTCCAACAGAGGAAGAACACCTTCATTAACCACTCACACAACCATATCAAATATAAACACACCAATGTTTTGACATGGTAAAACCCCTACAGGGAAACATCCATGGCCCAGCGAATGTGTCCACTTGGAGTAGTTTAATAATGCAAAAGAAAAAGATTACAAAGAGATTTTACAAGAGAGTTTCTCACAAGCGATCATCAAAAAATGACCCTCCATCCTATTTAAATAGAGATCATCGACCAATAATGTGTTAATCCATGGATCAATGGTCATTAAGATCAAGGAGAATAGGAACTGTCTGATCACTCTATGTTGGGAACATATCGTGACCATCGGATTTCCTAACTACAAATGCATACTAATGCATACTAAAGAAACACACTTAGAAACACACTTTTACCTAATGGCACATTATACCAATTAGATCTTAACTAACTCCTAAGTGTCTAAATATCCTAACAATTCCAGTTTCTCCAAGATGAAAATGATGATATCCATTTGACTTGGAATGATTATAAAAATTCACTAAATCATAGGAGGCATATCCCTAAAAGTTACTTGAGTCAAGAAATTTTTTATTTTATTTATTTTCAATACAAGATGTTCATTGATACATTACAAGATACGATGCATAATAAATATGACCTTGGACCTAGGAATAAAGTGGTTGGGCCAAACAGTTATCCCCAGCCCAAAAATTATAATCTGAATCATCCCAAATATAAATCCAAAGAAGTTTCAAATACTACGAAGGTAAATAATGTTGTAGAACCTTTGAAAGGGGAAAAGGAACCTAAATAAGAAGAAAAATAGGTTTCCAAATTCAATATTGAGCATGAGCTATCAAAGATTAAAATCCATGTAGCTTTAGTTCAATTGGCTAAAAATCACTCTTATCATAAGTAGAATGAAAAATTCATGCATGGAAGGGGGCCCACAAACCCACCAAATACTTTGAATGTTCAATATGAATTCCCTACTATTGTATTTGGACCTCACATAGATGAGAAGGAAGAATGTGTTTCCCCTTTTTATGTGATATTGAATATTCATGATAAAATGTTGCACAATTGCATGCTAGACTCTGGAGCCTCACGCAACCTCATTCCCAAAGTAGTTATGGGAAAGTTTGGATTAGAGATAAGTAGGCCATATCATGACCTATACTCTTTTGATTCAAGTAAAGTTAAGTGATATGGAATAATCAAAGACATGGTGGTCACCTTGGCCTAATTACTTGTCAAAAGCATTATGATGGATGTGGGAGTGGCCGATGTGCCCGCGAACTATGGCATGTTTTTGTCAAGAATCTGGGAAGGAAAAGTGGAAGGTACCATGCAAATGGACATGAAATACACCACAAAACCAATCTTTGGAGGGGAAAATAGGATATTGTATAGGCAACCAAAATTTTCATATGTGTTCTGTGACCAAAATAACCCTAGAAACCATCCCATTTATGCTTCAGATGAATACATGGGTTGTTGTATCTTATCAAGGAATGAAGAGTATAATAAATACCCTACACATTTATATTTTCCTTTAAAACCTACTGCAAAGGTTCATGGTGTATGGAAGATGTATTTCAATGGGGAATATTCAAAAGAAGGGGTGAGAGCTGGAGTAGTGCTCATTTCTCCCACTAAGAAAAAACTTTCTATGTCCTACAAGTTGGAGTTTGAAGCGACTAACAATGTAGTTGAATATGAAGCTTTGATGTTGGGTGTTGGCCCTTAGTTATGGAAGGAAGCGAAGATCAAGGAAGAAAAGGTAAAATGAGAACTGTGTGGGAAACACGGTGACTATCACCGGGTCAAAATAAGAAAAAGAGCAGAAAAGATGGAGCGAAGTATGAAAAAGCAAGTTGTTGAATGAGGAGATTAAGGATGACAGACCAAAAAGAGAAAAGAATTATGGACAACTCAGCAAGCAGAGAAAACCAACATTGGATGCTTTGGATCACCGTGCGACGTGGAAGGAAATACACATTGGTGAAGCCTGCAAAACGCGGGTCAAGTTGACCTAGGGTTTTAAACACCTAGGGTTTGGGTAATTAGGGTTTTGACACCTAGGTTTCAACCTAAGGTTGTCAGTGAGGGACTGTAATGTATAAATAGAGGTCGAGAGGACCTGGGTCAAGGAAGAGGTAGTAGCATTGGGTATTGCTATTGATTGTGGTTGATTGAGAGATTATTGTATGGTGAGAGAGAGAAGTGCTAAGAGTGAGAGCCTTCTAGTATTGTAAGATCTTCAGCTGGGTGTGAAGATCAGATCCTACAGCTGGGTGCGCGGGAAGGGGAGAGAAGAAGAGAGAGGATCTGCTGGCCAGAGCGCAAATCAAAACTATAAGCTTTATCTTAATATATCATAAGCCCATTTCTGTGGATGTAGCACTAGAGAGAGGGTAAACCACGTACATTTTGTGTTGTATGTGTGATTGATGTCTGGATTCTTGTCATTGTTATGTTTTCATTTGCATTATTGTGTTAGATCAGATCTATAGCTACACAGAGTATATCTAGTTGATAAGTGACACATGAATGCTACATTATTGTTGTATTAGTTGCACTTGATATTCCCCTGGTTGTAGACATATTTGTCCTGCAACTGCCCTCTTAGCTGCTTCGGGTGAGACTATATCTGCTTCGTAGGTGTTGCCGAAAGGGCCAGTAGTTAGGGCTTGTTGGTGTGCTCTTGGAGTGAACCTCGGGTCTGCCCATGTGCCAACAAATGGTTCTATTGCCGGGACGAGAATATTTTTAAGGGAATGTCAAGGTGGTTCCCATCAAAGACTGAGATTCAAAAGTGGATAGAGGATCAAGAGAGGGACTTCATTGAAGCCTGGAACAAGAACCCTAAACTGAGTATTGAATATTGGCTACAAAGATACATCTTCACCGACATTCACGAGATCTTCTTCGGGGGAATCCACCAAGAGTTGTTTGAATGGTTGGCTAGGTTAGTCGATACCCATTTCGAGATTAGATCTAGACCTCCTATGGTTTGGACGTCGGCACTGATCCAGAAGGTTAAGAGAGTTGACAATCTTGTATATAGAGCAGTAGATCATTGGTTTGATAGTATCATTGGAGGGTATATCACCGAGTTTGTTGTTGACAGAACAGAATCATATAGCCAAGCCAAGAGATAATTTTTCAAAGGACCCAAAGGAAAATGTTTTCACTTTCTAAAGTTGAGAATCAGGATGCTTTTTCATGAAAACCACATCTTGAAGACACAATAGATCGATCAGACCTAAAAAGGATAATGTTCAAGATCTCGGACAGCGACAGCGAAACAGAAGCAGGACATATGCACAGTGGGAAAGTATTCTGAGGGGTTCACCTTGATAACTTGTTTAAGAAAAACTACAGAGAAGAGGGTTTCTACAGTGGAGAAGGGGTAGATCTAACCGACAAAGAACATTCAGAGCCCACTAGAATAGAAGAAGGGAAGTTGAATAAATTTTCCAAAGCGAGCCAGAAACCTCAGGAACTGTGCGGAATACTGAAGTAAGTAACATTAATCCTCCTATTGTCTCAACCGTACCTAGCATTCAGAATAGTTAGAACCACCAGAGTCCTTAGAGAACTATTACTGGTAGCTTAGCATCTACTCGAACAAGAAGCCTAGTCAGCTCTATGGAAAATGAAATGAGGCTCCCTATCTTTAGAGAAGATGGATCTGAAGATCCAAATCAGCATTGGTTTCTGTGTGAATCCATGTGGAATATTAAAAGTATCACCGACGAAGCCATCAAGAGAACCTAATTTAGCACTACACTAAGAGACCGACACTGAGATGGTACATGAAAATTGTCCAAGGACTGGCACAGCTTAAGCCATTGAACAAGATCAAGAATGCACTGATTGCAGAGTTTAAGAAACCTAAGTCGGAGTCACAATGTATTACATATCTAAAAGAGATCAAACAAAAGGTAGCGGAACCTGTTTGGGAATTCGACCAGCGATTCAAGACCCTAACAGGCCGATTAAATTTTTAGATCCCCGATGAATAGAACAAAGAATGGTTCATCGTTGCATTGTTACCACACATCAGAGTCCCTCTGATGCAGCAGAAGATTGCATCGCAGACAGAAGCCTTGGAAATCGCCATGAATCTTGAATCAACACCTATGGGAAAATCGAGCTCAGGCATGAGCCAGATCTTGAGTCAGCTAACCAGTTTGTCTTTACAGGTCAAGGATATGAAGAAATATAAGAGAAAATACAAAAGGGAAGATGTCTAGTGTGTGAGATGCAGAGCATAAGGTCATGATAAGGAACATTTTCCCTTATTTCATGAGTATTTGGCCTCAAGAGCGTTGAGCCCCTTGAAGCAAGTTAACCTTCCCTGGTGTGACGTGTGCAGAAATAGGCATCACCCAGGTGAGTGTTATTACATGCAAAAGTATGTTCAGACACCCACAAACTTGTACTACACATTCTGTAAATCAGTAGGGGATGATGATCGATATTGTAGAGCTTACGATCTAATGCATGAGAGGTCGAGAGACATATACAAGATTCAAGGTGAAGTACAACAAGAAGGAAACACTCAACAATACAACTCTCCAAGGAGAGGAAACTTCACTCCTCGCAGTGCATACATAGGATGAGGATGAGGAGGAGGTATGGGACGAGTCCAAGGAAAAATAATCTGTTATAACTGCACGCAGCCAGGACACTTAGCAAGGGACTGTTAGAATCCTTGCACAACCTGTAGTTATTGTAACTCTTTCGAGCATGTCATAGAAGAATATCCTGTGCTACTGGTTAAGCTTCAGGAAATATGAGGACCCCAGCAGAACCCACAAGTACAACTGATATATGTTTAACCTCACATAAATGACCCTAGAGTCATTGTCATTACCCGAGGAGGCACTGCTACAAGAGAGGATAGAACAACCCAAAGAAATATCGCAGAAGATTCAGATATCAGGAAAGCTGAGGAGAAGACTCAGGCTTTTGATGCAAAGAAAGAAAGATGAATCTTTGAGGAAGCAAGATAGGATTTCAAGAGGAACCAAGGATCCTCATCTAGAATCCAACCAGAAGTAAAAGAGTATGGAATGCCTCAGGCATTTGATCAATCGGTTGCGCATAAAGAAGGAAAAGAGGAAAGTACACTCATCAATTTTCTGTACACTTGTCTTAAATTAATTCAGGATGAGAAAGTTGTACAAGAGCTACAGAACCTAATCAGGCAATATGAGCTAGGAAAGGTAGACCCCTTGTTGAACAGGGCAGTACACCAGATTGGTAAGAAGAGAATAACAAGCAAAGAATTACATTTGAATGCTCAAATAAGAGAGTATGATATATACTATGTGGTCCTTGACTTAGGGTTGGAGGTCAACGTCATGACAAAGCAAACTTGGGCATTGATGGGAAAACCCAAGATGATATATTCCCCTATCAGGCTTCGCATGGCTAATCAGCAAGTTTTTAGCCCATTTGGATGATTGGAGCATGTTCTCGTGGACATCAACGAAGTTAGAACCTTTGCAGACTTTGAGGTAATTGAAATTGTTGATGATAGTTGACCTTACCATGCATTACTAGGAATTGATTGGGCCTTCAACAATTCTACTGTGGTCAATTTATAGAAAAGACACATGAAATTTGAAGGATATGGCCTTAGGTTCATTGAACCCTTATATCCAGATGAAGGTCCTTGGTATATAGATCCCATCAGATAAGAAGACTACGCATATGAGCTGGAAAACATCTATAAATTAACAACCATACAACAGGATTATATCCACCCTACTGCCGATGGGAATCTAAGTTGGCAAAGTGACAGTGTGTGTTCATTAGATTAAGAAGAAGCACTGGAGAACTGGAAGAACCATATGTACGAAGTATCCACAAGAATATGCGCTCAACTAACCAGAGAAGTTCGTTGGATTGGTACAACAATAAGTAACTTACCTACCTTTGATGGTCTGAATCCTTTAGAATCCTTCTTGATGGACTTTGAAGAAATTGTACTAGAACAATAGAGGTTTTTGGCTATGGACGAGGCCCTGAAAGCTACACCATCACGATGGTGGGGGACACATAAAAGCAATATCATAGACTGGACACAATGTCGAACCTTGATGACAGCGCAGTTTTCAGCACAAGTAGGAAGCTGCGAAGTGAGGTACACAGGTCGAAGCTTCCCAAAGTACCATGTACAAAGCTATGAAGAGGCTTGGAGTGGTATCCCTTGAGAACAATGGGTACATAGACTCATTAACACACTGTACATGACCCCTATTAACTGGTACCTTCAAGCATAGTTGTACCTTATCACCGCAGATTGGGAAGGTATGCTTCAGAATTTTGTAACCACCTTTTTGTTTGAAAGTGAATTTCCCTCAGTAAATCAAGCATTAAAGAGTGTGAGGCAGAAATTATTTAAGGAGGCATCCAGCCTCCCTTTGGATAAATAAGAGGACGAATGGACTACGCCATTTCAAAAGTTACAAGGATGTTACAACATTAATGCCGACGAAGATGATGATCCAAGGAAGGTAAACATTGCTGAGATAGAAGGCCACAGGGATGTGGAAGGACTAGGAGTTGAACTTCCATTCATTGGACAGTCGATCAAGATAAATAAAGTTAATATTGGGACAGAGGAGACACCAAATCTTGCTAATGTCGGAGATTACTAGGATGTTGCTACCATTGACAAAATTACAGAATTATTGCATGAGTATCGGGACTTGTTTCCGACCAAGTTCACTAATATGAAGGGCATCAAAGGACCTATGGGAGAGATGAGAATACCTTTGAAACCAGATGCAAATCCATTCAAGCAAAGAACCTATAGATTGAACCTGAAATATAAGGAAAAAGTGAAGATTGAGCTCGACAAAATGTTGGAAGCAGGGATTATTGAACCTATCGAAGAGTCCAAGTGGATCAGCCCTATGGTAGTACAAGACAAGAAGACAAGAAAGATCATAATATGTGTGGACCTTAGAAATTTGAACGATGCCTATTTGCATGACCCCTTCCCTACACCATTCATATATGAAGTATTATACAATGTGGGAGGCCAGGAGGTATATTCTTTTACAGACGGGTTTTCAGGATACCATCAGATCCGGATTGACAAGGAGGACCGCCACAAGACCGAATTTTCCACCGAATGGGGATCCTATCAATACACAGTGATGACATTTGGATTGAAGAATTCCCCAGCCATCTTTTCTAGAGTGGTGGTAGAAGTGCTCAAAGAATTTTTGCATAAGTTTTTAGAAGCCTATTTTGATGACTGGACTGTTTTTAGTTTACTGAAAAATCATGTTGAATATCTAAGGATAATGTTGGATAAATGCAGGCAATGCCAAATTTCTTTGAATTTGAAGAAGTGCATCATCTTCTCACCATTTGGAGTATTATTAGGTCATATTGTATGCAAGCAAGGATTGTTGGTGGACCCATCCAAAATTTCAATTATAGTTGATTTTCCACCTCCTAACTCAGTCAAACAACTGCGCACTACGCTAGGAAATATTGGATATTACAAGAAATTTATCAAAGGATATGCTTAGATTATTGCACCAATGGAGAATTTATTAAAGAAATACTGACAATTTGGTTGGATAGAAGAATGCCAGCAAAGCTTCGACACACTGAAACAAAATATGGCGATTGCGCCTATTATGGTCTTTCCATATTGGACCAAGGAATTTCATGTGCATGTTGATGTGTCTTCCATTGCATTAGGAGAATTACTAGAACAACCTGGAGAAGGGGACATTGATCATCCATTATCATTTTCCAGCAGAAAGCTATCTACAGCTGAAATCAATTACACTACTACAGAGAGAGAAGGATTAGCCATGGTGTACGCCCTACAAAAAATTATGCCATTACTTACTAGGAGGACACTTTAAAATGTTTACTGATCACTCTACGCTGAAGTACCTAGTCAAAAAGCCAGTGTTGGGGGGGTGAATATGCATATGGATTCTCATGTTTCAAGAATATGATTTTGAGATTATAGTTAACCAGGAAGAATGAACAAGGTACCTGACCACCTATCAAGGTTGGAACATGGTGAAGAACCCACCGGTCTGGAGGATACACTACCAGATGCACAACTTCTCTCCATTAGGAATATGGATGACCACTTCACAGACATAGTCCAATTCCTATCAACAGGAATGGCTTCAAGTGAGTATACAATTTCCCAGAAGAAACAGCTAGTGGTGCGCGCTGTAGACTTTTCACTGATGGCTAGTCAGCTATATAAGATGGGACCTGATGAGATACTAAGAAGATGTGTGATTGAGGCAGAGCGCCCACTGATCCTCACAGACGCTTATGAAGGCATCGGAAGAGGACATTACGTAGGCAAAGAAATTGCGCAGAAGGTTCTGCAAGCCGACCTTTGGTGGCCTACTTTACACAAAGATGCTAAAGAGTATATCAGAGCCTATGATGTATGCCAAAGAGTTGGAAAACCATCCAGAATATATGAAATGCCACTAGCACCGCAGATGAACCTACAAGCATTTGAAAAATGGGCCATTGACTTCGTGGGACCTATAAACCCACCAGGAAAGCGCACAGGAGCAAGGTATATTATCACTGCGATAGAATACCTTAGTAGATGGGCTGAAGAAAGAGAATTCAAGGACTGTAGTGCAACTACAGCCGCACATTTTATATTTGATGACATAATAACCAGGTTTGGATGCCCTAAGACCCTTATGAGTGATCAAGGCACTCATTTCATCAACAAGACAGTTGAAGCCCTGACTGAAGAATTTGCAGTCCACCATCAGAAGAGTACACCTTACCATCCACAAGAAAATGGAACGTTTGAATCATTCAACAAAATCTTGGAGACAGCATTGACAAATATTTGCAGTGTGAACAGGGATGACTGGGATTTAAGAGTACCAGCAGTACTTTGGGCTTATAGAACTACTTGCAAGAAATTAACAACGCAGACCCCTTTCAAGTTGGTTTATGGTCTCGAAGTTGTTGTCCCGATGGAGTACTTGGTACCGAGCTTAAGAATTGTTGCATTTATAGAGATGGATGATACTGGCATTGTTTGTGAGAGGCCCAACTAGTTGAACTAGAATAAGACAGATTTATGGTAGGGTTCCATCAGCAGGTACAGAAGGAAAGAGAAAAGGCCTATCATGACAGACACGTCAAGAAGAAGGAATTTAAGCAAGCTAATTTAGTATTGGTGTATGATAGTAAATTTATAAGACATCCAGGGAAGTTCAGAACGCATTAGCTTGGAACGTATGAGATCACCTATGTTACAGAAGGAGGAGCTGTGCAACTGAAGACATTGAAGGGAGAATGGAAAGAGGGATTAGTAAATGGGAATCGGCTAAAGTTGTACTATGACAACCAGTTGCCTCGCAGCTCTTAGTAAAATCAAGGAAGAAAAGTGTCTAGGTACCAGGTGCAGTTGAAACTGGGTACCAGACACAGAAAAGACAGTCTGCACAAGGATGGGAAGGAGACATGGAGCAGAAATAAAAGGCTGCACTCTGTAGTCCAAAGTCGAAGTGACATGGAAGGATCATAACTAAAGTGCCTCGAGACGAGTCACGGGTGATTTTTGGGGGTCTGTTGGCCCTTGGTCATGGAAGGAAGTGAAGATCAAGGAAGAAAAGGTAAAATGAGAATTGTGTGGGAAGCACAGTGACTATTGTTGGGTCGAAGTAAGCAAAAGAGAAGAAAAGATGGAGCGAAGTATGGAAAAGCAATCCATTGAATGAGGAGATCAGGGATGGCAGACTAGCAAGATAAAATAATCGTGGAAAACTCAGCAAGCAGAGAAATCCACCACTGGGTGCTTTGGATCACTACACAATGAGGAAGGAAAGACAGGTTGGCGAATCTCGGAAAATGTGAGTCAAGTTGACCTAGGGTTTTAGACACCTAGGGTTTTGGGTAATTAGGGTTTTTACACCTAGGTTTCGTCCTAAGGTTGTCGTTGAGGGAATGTAATGTATAAATATAGGTCGAGAGGACCTAGGTCAAGGGACAGGTAGTAGCATTGGGCATTGTTATTGATTATGGTTGATTAAGAGATTATTGTACAGTGAGAGAGAGAAGTGCTAAGAGTGAAATCCTTCTAGTATTGTAAGATCTTCAGTTGGGTGCGAAGATCAGATCCTACAGCTGGGTGCGCAGGAAGGGGAGAGAAGAAGAGAGAGGATTTGTTGGCCAGAGCATAGATCAGAACTGTAAACTTTATCTTAATATATCATAAGCCCAGTTCTGTGGATGTAGTCCTAGAGAGAGGGTGAACCACATAAATTTTGTGTTGTATGTGTGATTGATGTATGGATTCCTGTCATTGTTATGTTTTCATTTTCATTATTGTGTTAGACCAGATCTACAGTTACGTAAAGTATATCTATTTGATAAGTGACACATGAATGGTACATTATTGTTGTATTAGTTCCACTTGATATTCCCCTGGTTGTAGACATATTTGTCCTGCAACCCCCCTCTTAGCTGCTTCAGGTGAGACTGCATTTGCTTCATAGGTGTTGTCGAAAGGGCCAGTAGCTAGGGCTTGTTGGTGCACTCTTGGAGTGAACCCCGAGTCTACCCCTGTGCCAACATTGGGTTTGGAGGCTGCAAAGAAGATGCAAATTACTAATATGAAAGGGTTTAGAGATTCAAAATTAGTGGTGCAACAGATCAAATGAATATATCACACAAGAGACCCAAATATGAGGTCATACAGAAATCATGTTTGGGAACTGATAAACATTTTTTATGAATCTTTCAACATCATTTTTTCCTCGGAGAGTTCAACTAGCAAACAAATTCTCTAGCATTGGAAACTAGTACTATCAAACCACCATCCATACCTCAAGTCAAGTATGATATCGATATGAAATATAGACCATCTATTCCTGATAATATCAAGTATTGGAAATTATATGAAGATGATCAGCAAATCAAGAAATTTATGGAAGTAATAGATGAGTTTTCAAATACCCACATGGACTCAAATGAAGATTTGGAGACTAGATATGTGATTGGAGAAGATGTTGAAGTAGTCCCTGATTTTATAAATTATATGGTTGATCATAAGTTCTTGCAGCTAAAGAATAATTTTATTCCAAAAGGGATAGTACCTTTGGAACAGTGCTTTGACATAAATGATGTACATGTCAAATGTGTTGTCCTTCCAAAAGATGAAAGTAATCAGGACTGTAATATAGGGACAGAGCATGAACCAAAGTATATCAAGTTGTCTAAATACATCCATGTGTAGTACAAGCTAGAATATATACATTTTTTCAAATATTATGTGGATGTTTTTCCATGCAAATATGAGGATTTGAAGACTTATGACACCAGCATTATACAGCACAGAATACCCCTTAAACCAGGTACTAAATCTTTCAAGAAGAAACTCATGAAAGTCAATCATATTTTGTTATCTACTATTGAGATGAAACTAAGGAAATTATTGGATGTTCAAATCATGATTCCTCTCGTATATTCTAAATGGGTGGCCAACTTAGTTCCAATAAGAAAGCATAGTGGGGAGATTATATTGTGTGTGGACATCAGAAATTTGAACAAATGCTCACTAAAATACAACTATCCTTTGTCTAATATGGATCACATACTGCAGAAGGTGTTGGGGGGAAATAGGATCTCCATGATGTATGGTTTCTCATGGTATAACCAAGTGGCAATAGAATCTTTGGATGACAGAGAGAACACAACATTCACAACACCCTGGGGAAATTTTTTGTATGATAAAATTCCTTTTGGTTTGACAAATGCAGGGGAAACCTTCCAAAGATCCATGGACATTGGATTTGTAGGATAAAAATACAAATCTATTGTTATATACCTAGATGATATGACTATATTTTCAAAGAATAATGAAAATCACATAAAACACCTAAGACAGACTTTTTTGAAATGCAGAAAGTTTGGTTTGTCCTAAAATCCCAACAAGACTCATTTTTCCATGAAGGAAGGAAATAGTTTGGGCCACATAGTCTCCAAATAAGGAGTTGGGATAGATTCTGAAAGGATGGAGGATATCAGATAAATTGCTTTGCCTAGAAATAAGAAAGAAGTGCATTCCTTCCTAGGAAAAATTAATTTTCTCAGGAGATATGTCCCAAATTTTGTTGAAATTATGAAAAACATCATTGATATGTTGAAGAAATACCATGAAATCAAATGGAATATTGAAGCTAGGTAACCCTTCCAACAAATCAAATAAGCATTAGGATAATCTCCAATCCTGTTTATCCCTAATTATGACAAGGAATTTCTCATATTCTCTTTTTCCTAAGAGAATACCATTGTTGTTGTATTATTGCAAAATAATGAAGAAAGTTAGGAGCATCACGTAGCCTTTTTCAGAAAGGCATTGAGAGATGTTGAATTAAGATAAAGTATCATGGACAAGTAGGCATATGCCTTGGTGAAATCCTTAAAATCTTTCATAGAATATGTATTGCATTATAAGATATTGGTTTATGTTCCCACCAATTCCATAACAGACATCCTCATACAACATGACAGGGAAGGAAGAAGACGTAAGTGGATTGCTAAAATTCAAGAGCATGATCTGGAAATCAAACCCATAAAATTAGTAAATGGACAAGAACTATCCAATTTGTTATCTAAGTCAAATTGCAAATCTCTATACATGAATGTGTCGTCATCATGCCTCTTATCAGCAGAACCTGAAGTGGAGGAAACACAAGAACCACCCCTAAAGGTAAACTCCAAATTATCCAAGTATGATTGGTATAAGGACGTCATCTCCTATCTACAAAACTTAATGTGACCACCAGTATGGGACAAGGCTAAGGCTATATCCATAAAAATTGAGGATGACAAATATTGCATCTTCGGAGAAAACATGTTCTAGAAAGATCCAAGAGGTATATTTCTCAATTTCATCACTAAGGAAGAAACGGAATGCATCATCACCGAATTTTACAAGGGAGTATGTGGTGGCCACCATGCTTGGAGAGCCACTGCCTATAAGGTCCTCATAGTTGGTTATTATTGTCCTTCTATGTTCTCTAATGTGAATTATATGGTTATGGAATGTGTATAATTACAAATGTTTGTAGGGAAGCAAAAATTGTTGCCACTCCCACTGAGTTCTATCAAATTTGAGACACATTTTCAGTAGTGGGGATTGGATTTCATTAGTGAGATTAATCCAAATTCAAATGGACAACACAAATGGATTTTGACAGCTACTGATTATTTCACAAAATGGGTGGAATTTATTCCCACAAAGGCAGAAATAGATACCTTCATCATCAAATTCTTTAAGAGAGCATCTTGGATAGATTTGAATTCCCAAGGAATGTTATCATTGATAATGCCCAGGCCTTTAAGTCTGCCAAAATCGTACATTTTTTCCAAAATTACAACATAGATATTGGGAATTCAACTTCTTATTACCCACAAGGAAACGGTTTAGTTGAATCCTCAAATAAAAGTCTAATCGGGATTATCAAGAAGATGTTGTCACAAAATAAAAAGGCATGGGATTCTCACTTGAAATATGAAATTTGGGTAGACAGAATTAGTACAAAAAGAGCAATTGGAACTTTTCCTTTTTAGTTGGTATATGGATTGGAATCCATATTCCATATCCATCTTATCCTCTCTATGATGAATCTATTACAAAATGAATGGGTATATTCAGATGAAATGCAGAGGAGAATAATTCAATTGATTGAGATCCAGCAGACTGGGGAACAGTTGCAGATCAAATCCCAGATTCATCAAGTAAAGATGAAGAAGATCTTTGACAAAAGGACCAAAGAGAGAAATTTCATGAAATGAGTGTTGCGAATATTTACTTCATATGGATTTTGGGTCAGAATCACAATAGATCAAAACCCAAGGAAACTTCTCTCAAACTCTAATTAAGTAATCAATTAGGGATAACCACCTACAATAACTAACTTTTCAAAAAAAGTGAGGAAGAACACACATGGAATCCTGCATTTGAAGTAGATCCTACTCGATGTCTTTCGCTATGGAATTATTTCACAACAACCCTCTAAAATTCTTGTGCACATTTATATCTTGCATGTTATACCCTACAACAATCATGTCATCTACATACAATAGAAAGATAATATAGCTTCCATTTTCTAGCCTTTTAAATAAACACAATGATCAGAATGACATATACTATAACCTTGTTATGTCATAAGCCAGTCAAACTTCAAATACCACTGCCTTGGAGTTTGATTTAGGTCATACAAGTTCTTCTTCAACCTTCATACCAAATTCTATTTTCCTTTGACCTCATACCCGTGTGGTTGTTGCATATAAATCTCTTCCTTCAAATCCTTATAGAGAAAAGTTGTTTTTACATCTAATTGTTCAAGATGAAAATCTTCTACTACCACAAGACTTAAAATAGTCCCAATCGAAGTCATTTTAACAATGGGAAAAAATATTTTATTAAAATATATGCCTTTCTTTTGTGCAAAACCCTTTACAACAAGTCTAGCCTTGTGTCGCTTGTTTCCTCCATTTTCTTCCTTCAACCTGTAAAACCATGTATTTTGAAATGTTCTTTTTCCTGCAGAAAAATAAACCAAGTCCCAATTCTGGTTTTTTACCAAGGAATCCATTTCATCTTTCATGCCTTGCTCCCACTTCTTTTTAGTGTCTACCTGCATCGCCTCTTCATAACTTTGTGGTTCACCAGAATCAGTCAATAATAAATAATACAATGAAGGAGAGTATCGTTCAGGGGGTTGTAACACACCCACTACGGAAATCAAATTTTTCACCTATTCTTTGAGAATCAGAACCCCCCGAAATATCTATGGAGACCTAGCTTCAGCTAGTTCTTCCCTCGTCTGCTCCCATGTGATCGTGGGTCATGACCACAGGTCCAACAATTATGGCGCCTCTTCGTGTTTCGCGTCTTAGTGCTACAAGAGTGTCGAGTCATTCAACTCTGCAAATGCCAAACCCCGATAGGGATAGCGAATGGCTAATAGAAACAGGCAACTTAGGAAAACATCGAATCCCAACCGGGCTAGAGGGTGGCCAATAGGAAAGGGCCCCATCGCACGGTTAAGTGGAGTACAGGTGGCAACAGGGAAGCACGCAACGGAAGACGACGTGACAGGAGGGGGGCCCACATCATTAACACACCATTCTGGACCAACCCCCCCCCCATTAAAGGTAGANCCCCCCCCCCCATTAAAGGTAGAATGGTAAGGGGGGTAAGAAATTTGCATGAACGCCATTGATCAAGGTGACTTAATCCTAACCGTTCAAGAGTTTCACATCCGATTCCCGACCCCCCCCTCACCGATAAAGGCAGAACAGCAAGGGGGATCCGGAATGAAGCCTCAGCTGTGGATCTTGGTGCTTGGATTCTGGCCATCCAGATCTGCTCGCCACTTATCCCAATGTGAATTTGCACCCTAGCTTAATGCCACCACTTCCTTTTCTCACTTCTCGCATCTCACCATGTCACGAGTTGGGGCGTCGAGCCTTCGTGCTCCTACCTCGCGAACCTCTGAGACGTGAGAAGTCAACAAAATGTTGAATCCTTCCCAGGCGATGCGTGTCCACCCATTGGCCACGCGGGCCCCACCTTATGGATGTACCACGTTTTCTCACGAGCCTCGGCTCTCGGCACATCACGACTTCTACGGTCGAAAGTGGCCCCTTCCAACCTCCAAACCCACAAATTCCCGGTATACGATATCTCCATGGAGTTCTGATCCAACGGTCCTCCTGTTCTTGGATTCAACAGTTCAGATTCTCCTCCTCGCGTTTCACGCTTCGCGACTTCGTGGGTTGAAGCACCCAACCCTAACCGCCTTGCAACTCTGCAAGATCCAACGGTTATCGGTTGTTTTCCACTTCTATCTCGAAGTGTCTATGCTGTCCATTTCTCCTCTCTTCTGCGTGTGTCTGGATGTACATTTTTGACGACCTAGATCTATTTCGCTCCAGCTAATCTAACGGTAGTTTTAGATATTCCTTGAGCATGCACTTCTCTTTCTTATCCTTGGAAGATTTCTTAAGCATCAAAGGTTTCGGCCTTTTATTCTCCTCTACGACCTTCGCAACTATGGCTCCATGCACAAAACGGCACTATCCCTCTCGGGCTTCTCTACTCTGAAGCTGTAAAAGATTTCCTCGACCTCTGTGAATTCCTACAGGGTCCGTGCATCTAACTAGGTGCTATCCATCCTGATCTTCATCAACTATGAGGGACCTGGGAGCTTTGCGCTCTTTCTCCTGGGTTTGACTCTTAAAAGTGCCTTCAGCACATCTATTTCTCTCCTTCATCAAGTCTAGGACTTGAATGGGTCTTAGTCTCTACTTTCTTTACAAGGAGCCTGTGCATAACTTCACTACCTCTCCTGAGATATGCCTTTAATGCTACTCATGAAAACAAAGGAAAGGGGTTGAGGAATTTTAACGCCCCAGCTTCTTATTCTGATATGACGGCCATGAGTGACCAAAGATCTCCCGACGAAATATCGTCTGTCGATTCGATACTTATCAAAGTTACTAAGGCCTTGCGCCTTCACATCCTCTTTCCAGGATTCTTGATGGGATTTTCAAGGAGGGTATCTCTATGGGGAGGTTTACCCATGGTACTATCTGAGGCATATAAGGGCATCTATGTCTCAAGAACTAGACGTGAAGTCCTAATTAGATCAGTATGCATATAAATAGTGATTTATGAAAACATAAGTCATACGTAGTCTTTCCATTATAAACATGCAACTACCAGTACTGATCAAAACACCATACAGATATTCTTGCACTGAAATCATTCACAATTTCACAGCTTATGAGCATAAATGTCAGAATATATATATTTCAAGATGTCAGAGACAAAACACTTATCAGAAAAACACCAGAGGTGATGCAACTACTGAGAAGGGTGCTCGTTTCCACCCAACCGTAGGCTCAGTGACTCCCAACGGATTTACCACTAGCCACCCCCGAGCTGAGACCACGATACTACGAGACTGCATCTTTGTCTACCATTGATCGAGAATGAAGGTTACTCTCCTTCTTCTCCGCTATCACTCACTCTGCATATTTTTCTACAGTTCTTCCTCCCTCACGTATTCCCGTGATCGCACACACCTCCTTCCTTTTTCCTTTTCGGTGAGGTTGCGTGTGGCACGATCTCCCTCGCGGTGGTCAGGTGTCAGGACCCCACGGATGGGAGGTGATACCCCCATCCCTCACTACGCATGAGGAGCCATACACCTACCAACCTGCGAGTAATTAATTTCGGGCCAGCGAGCCGCTCTTGGTTCTCCGGGCCATTGAAGACCAAATACAGTATTGGTTTTCGGTGGAAGTTAACGCCACCATTCCAGGTGCCTTCCACCACCTTTATCCAGCCATCGTGGTATCTTTTTCAGCATATTCCCCTCTCAGTATTCCTGCAACATATATTCATAATATTATTCACATTCATCGACCTTTTTCACAAGGTCTATTCACATTACACATTCACATTTTTGAGTTTGCCACAATACTTGGCCAGTATAGTTATTTTTACAAACTGGGGGAAACAGGGTGTTACAATTCCCTCCCCCTTAAAGGAACATCATCCTCGATTTTATATCTATCAACATGACCTACATGTACAAATGTAAACAAAATCGGATATGCTTGTTTCATGGCATCCTCCATTTCCCATGTAGCCTTATCTGGGCCAAAATGTTTCCATTGCACCTTGACCTATGCAATGGTTCAGTTCCGGAGCGGGGTTTCCTTTCTGTCCAGTATGCATTGGGGTTCTGGTATAAATTCTCCCTCCGGTTCCACCTTAATCACAGACCAATCAATTATATGATTAGCATCATGTACATATTCCTTCAATAATGAAACAGGGAAAACATTATGTGATTTGGCTGTGGGAGGAAGTGCTAGCCGATAGGCTACAGGTCCCACTCTATATAGAACCTTAAAGGGTCCACATTACGAAGTTGCCAACTTGGCACAATCTCCCATTTTCAGGGAACTCTTCCTGGGCCTAACTCTAAGATATACATGGTCTCCCATTTTGAACTCTCTTGGAGTTCTCTTTTGGTCGGCATAACTTTTTTGTCGGTTTTCAGCGACCTTCGGATTTTGTTTTAACTGAGTCACTTGTTGTTCCATTTCTTTTGACATGTCAGGTCCAAAAGATATCTTGTTTATGGGATTACTCCAGCTGACTAGAGTATTACATGGCCTACCATAGAGGACCTCGAAGGGACTCATCTTTATGGATGCTTGGTAGTCGTTGTTGTAGGCGAATTATACCAGTGGCAGGTAGTCTTCCCATTTCTTGGGTCGATGCATTACATGCATCCTTAACATGTCTTCTAATATTTGATTAACTCTTTTTATCTGTCTATCAGTTTGAGGGTGATAGGCGGTGCTAAAAAACAACTTGATCTCTAAACCATCCATCAGTGATTTCCAAAATTTGGAAGTAAATTTCGTGTCTCTGTCAGACATGATCTCTTTCGGCATACCATGTAGTATGAATATCTCTTTCATGAATACCTGGGTGATATTGATTGCCTTGTAGGTTGACTTGACAGGGATGAAATGAGAATACTTGCTCAATTTATCCACCACCACCATAATGGCATCATTTTGTTTGGTTGAGGTTGGTAATCCAGTGATGAAATACATGGAGATGGTTTCCCATTTCCATTCTAGGATTGGTAAAGGTTGCAATAATCCTGTTGGGTGTCGATGTTCTGCTTTAACCTGTTGGCACTCTATGCATTTGGCTAGGTACTCGTCTATGTCTTTCTTCAATCCAGGATAATAAAATTGTTTCTTGGTGGAAGTGACCATTTTCTGGTATCCTGGATGACCCGAGTAGGGTCTTTTATGTAGTTAATCCATAATGAACCTCTTCAAGTCATCACACGCTGGAATATAAAATATGTTTCTATAAGTGAGCAAACCTCCTTCGGTCATCTGATAGCCTTCATATTTTACTCTGGCAGGTTCTTGTTGTAGGTACATGGTCACGGTCTGAACGAAGCAATCTGTTTCTTGTGCATTTTTTATTCTTTCCTTGGCATCTTTCTCGCAGGTGCTCATTGCTGCCAAGTGAATTGTTTTCATGCTTCTGCTAAGGGCATCGTCAACCCTATTTTCTTTTCCTTTAATGTGTTTGATTTCAAAATCAAATTCGCTAAGGAGGGTCATCCATCTAGCCTATCTGGCGTTGAGCTTTGGTTGATCAAACAGGTATCGCAATCCACAGTGATCTGTCATAAGTACAAATTTTCTTCCCAGGAGGTAATGCCTCCACATTTTCAAGGCATGCACTATGGAAGCCAGTTCTAGATCATGGGTCACATAGTTGACTTCATGCT
>SNQJ01S0082762.1:67854-88840 GCA_010110895.2 Picea sitchensis
CCCCCTGGTGGCTAACCAAAACCCATAAATACAAGCTTGCTAGGTCACCCCGTTAATGCCCCCAACAATGGTCAAGTGGATTAGTGTAAGATCCAAGCACTTGTCAGGAATGTAAGGAACCTGAAGCATATATAAGAAGGTTATAATGATCAAACATGACACATACCATGATACCTTTGACCAATTACCTCATGGAGCAAGAGTCTTCTCTGATGCAAGTCCAAGCCGATGGTGATGGAAGTTGTTTCCGCTGACAGGACAAGTCTGACTAAGAAGAAGAAGGATGGGCCCTCCAGGGCCATGCTTAGGTCAATCCTGCTCTCGGTACTCCATGTCTAGGACCTGTGGGTCTCGAGACATGATCTCCTAGTTATCCCTAGAAAACGGGGATAACATGACCTTATAATGAATGGTCCAGATTGACTACAAAATAAAAATATTTTAATTGCATAAAAAACAAAACTTTCGGCCCTCTCATGGTTTGGGGGGGGCATGAATTGTGTATCCTGTAGTTTCTTTGACCTGCATATGAATTAGGAAGATAATCAGGCTCCAAAATCAACATCTTTTTCCTCCACCCCAATGCTCTCTTTTATACTCCATTTTGATGGTTGGAGTCATTATGTATGGGCTTTAGGAAGTTAGGGAATGGAAAAACTCGTAAACTCTGCCCAAAATATTGGGATTGTATTTTTTTGAGACAAAATGAACATGTACGTGGGTTTCTAACAGGGAACCCGGGTATGTACGCGATTTTCTTTAAGGAAAGTCACGTACACTTTGATAAATGGGCTTTTTAAATAGTTTTTTGAGAAAAAGGGGGATTTAAGTCCTGCAATCATGGGAATGGATGTATCATAGGCCAATGAGTCATCATATATATGTATAGTGGAAAATGACGCTATAACAAGGCTATATAGTTTTGAAATGGGATGTCAGGGGAGAGGATAAACATAAACATGGAAAGTTTGATAACCTCTAGCTTAGGCCTTTCCATGTTTTTGTAGTACAAGATAACAACACCTATGAGTTGGCTAACCTAGACAGAGAATTGCTTGGATCTCATGTCAATGGTAGGTTTCTTAAGCACTTTCTGTAATACTGAACACTGTAGAGTTTTTCACCTTGTACATAATTAGTTTAGTCCATTCCTTCTCAACATTGTTCATTTTGCTTCATTTACTTTTATGTTACAATTTCAAGGTAGATAGGGAACGAATAATATAAGTTGTTGAGAAATTTTGTTTCATAAATCAGATCAATTTTCAGGAATGGGATAAATTCATTATTTCAGGACAAACTCCATAACCCAACAGAAGAAGGCACTTGGTCTACAGTTCTTAGCAGATCATGGGGATATATTGTCCCCATTGGAGCCAATGTTAGTACAAAATCCAATTCTACTATTAATGGGAAAATTTCTAAGGCTACATAAATTATTCTGGACCTACTGGGAAAAAGGGGGCTAATTTTTATGGTCTTTGGATAAAGGGGTTGACTTAATTGTGTGTGAAGTAAGGAAAAAGAGGCTAAAATTAAGGCCCCTAGCATTTATCGGGACGTAAAATAGGGCTTATCATGACCCATGAATACTCTAATTCATCGGTGAAGGGAGCTTATCACAGAATCGTGGGCCAAGACCGAGGGCCAAAGGACATGTAGGGCATGATCATCGGACGACCACAAGTGAGCTAGATCAACAACTCACAAGCCATGTCGCATCATGAACATTCTAGAAGTTTAAAAGCACCTAGGGATGTGCCAATGGTTTACCGTAGGATGTGCATTAATTTATGAATGGTGTCACATCACGAGAAGGAAATAGGAAAACTACCATTGGGGGGCGTGACAACAGTTTTATGGTTTGGAAAAAACATTTATCACCCTGAGGCACCATGCACACCTGGTCATTGAGAAAGCACCACTTGTATTCGACATGTCACTCTAACCTATTGCCTAATAGTGGGCACCTAGACTGATCGAAGATAGAGTTGCATGCCAAGAAGGCACTCGCAAGGATGAATCATTAGTTGCCACCTACACAAAGGGGACCCATTGAAGGACATCAAAGGCATGGATCAACACCTCAAACCTTATTACATGTGGCCTACTCCCATGCCACACATACGCCATCATGGACCAATATAAGGCCACCAAATGTCTATGGGACCATGATGATATCATCAATTATTTCACTCAATTTTTCGTGCCCTTCTCAAACTTTCAAAGTCTAATCCAAGGATATGATGACATGTGCCTCCAAACCACATGAAAAAATGGGTTTTAATAGGTTTAGTGTTGTATATTGAAGTTGTCACACCGTATTATACCATTAGTTAGATAATCCCACAGCAAGATAGTTGGCCTTATGTATGAGAATCATTACCAATCATCATATTTCCAAGTACAGTTGATGAAGGAATAAAATAATTGGCCACATGTATACACATATGATCATCAGATCGTAAAGTACATAAGTTGGATGTATAAAATCATTTCCCCCACTAACGGCCTCCCCATATACATGTTGAATTCTTATAAGATAAAACATAGAGAGGAAGTTAAAACCAATCTACGAGAAATAGAACCTATGTAAACCAAATTCTCTGATGCCAAGTGTCATGGAATGTGATCCATATGCATGGATTATTTCCCAGGAGGGACTAGTGGGCCATGATGGTTACTAACATGTGATGAGCTTCACTTATTTTAGCAAAGGAGGGAAACATCTCTCTTTGTTTTCACTGACTCAAGTGTAAGAGTGGTAGGACATCATATAGTTCATCCTAAGATACAGTCATACTATCCGACCAACACCTGGCTGAAACATACAGCAGAGGACCCAGAGGGTTGGTCGATAGCGCTTTGCATCATCAGGTGGTAGGACATCATACAATTCATCCTAATATACAATCATACTATCCGACCAACACCCAGTTGAAACATACGGCAGAGGACCCAAAGGGATGGTCAATATCTTTCTACATCATCAAGTGATTGTGGCTGAGAGGAATGACTAAGCCATTCTTCCAGCTTGCAGATGGAGTCACTCATTCGAATGAAGAATGTGTTCAAGATTTTCATCCAATTGGGCTATTTTGAAGTTTCCAAACTAAATGAGCTTTATTTTCTAAAAGTATTTCTCCTCAAAATACTTTGGTGGGATTTACACTGGTGAAACTTTAGAAGGATTTACACTGGGAAAAGAATTTTTTACTAAACATAAACCATTCAAGAAACGAGAGGTGGTACCAAGAATCAAGAAGTTTTACTAATAATCAAGAAGAGATATTAGGTCAAAGAAGTGGTTTTATCACATTAAGGTATCTATAAAAGGGGAATAATGGGCTCATTTAGAGGGTCGGTACTTTGGGAAATTAAAGATATTCTTATACTCAAATCTCAAGATCACAGACCTCATGCATAGGCAGATCATGAAGGCATCAAGCCTCAATAGATTAATACATTATGTTATGTTTAGTCTGTAAAATGCATCTTATTCTTCTTACATTGTATATGTCTTGTAGTAAATCCATTTCTCCCATTTTTGGCTACTTGTATCAAATCTGATTAATAAAAGCTCAGTAAGAAAATTAACACCACATTCAATGTTACAGTTTGATGTTTTATTTATGCAATTGGATGTATGCGGAGAGTACCTCCATTGTTTGGATGTATGAATATTTAAAATTATATGAAGAATGTCCTTCCATAGATCTTAATACAATTGTTATAACTGTTGAATTCTTATTTTCTCAGTACATTTTTCTTTCTCTTATAAACTGCAAGATTCATTCTCAAAAATTCATTGTATGTTTAATTTTTTTTCTTCAAACTTCACCCACTCATCCCCTTGAAATTTAAATGTCTGAAATACACATGGTCACATGGCTCTTGAGGTTGAGGGTATAAATCATTTGTTTTGAAATTGTTTGAGGGTCAGGAGAGAGAGAGAGAGAGAAAGAGAGTAATATTCTAGATATTATATAGTTGTTAAACATAAATATTTATCAAGCAATGGCAGAACAAAAATAATGTAACCAGATCAATGTCAAAATAATACCAGAATAACACCAGAAAGAGCCCCTTTATTATTGATAGAAATGTTTACTTGCCTCGTTGTTGGCACAGGGGCAGACCCAGGGTTCAATGCTTCAACAGCGCACCAACAAAACCCTAACTATCGGCCCTTTCGACAACACCTAAGAAGCAGATGAAGTCTCACCCGAGGTAGAGGGAGGAGGGTTGTAGGACTCATGTGTCTACAACCAAGATGGAACACAGATCTGTGATTACAACACTTAACAAAGCACTTATCCAATAGTATTCATTACTTCTTGAACCTTGTTTACATCGCATGTTAAACCCGTATTACAGATCGACGCAATAACAACACAGATCAAATAATTTCCATCACTTAGCACATAGAATTAGCTCAGATATAGCATTCATTCACATCATTAATCACAAAGCTACAACATCAACATCACTAAGCAAATAATCACATAAACAGCATCGCACAAAGAATATCAAGACACAAGATATACGTGGTTCACCCCAGTGTAGGTATACATCCACCAACTTCTTCTTATTCTTCTTTATTAGTCCCCAATATTCTTACATTCATCTACTTCTATTCATAAATCCACAGAGACTAACTCTGCAGAGGACGGGAGATCTATGAGTTGCGCACCGGATCCTCCTTCCCAAAACTAGGTCAAGGCACAGAGCCAACTCCGACACAATTTGTTCGCACAAAGCCTTAATTTACACAACCATATTGCACAAAGCAAATTACAATCTCTTGCACTAAGACAAACATACTCTTTGCACATAGCCATCCCTACTAGAGTCATGCACTAAGTCAATCTCTATCTACATAGCTTAGATACTACTTATTTATACAATTATAAAAAGGTCTAATCATGGGTAAACCCATGGGCTGACATCCCAAAAACCCTAATGAAACCCTTGTTGAGTCCAAAAAACAAATGAGATCCCGCAATCTCCGCTTCGCCTGGGCACTCCATCTTCTACCATCATGTCGAAGTCCCAAAAGTGGTCAAACACAACCAATATTTCCACAAAACTTGGTCAAGGGCCAACAGGCCCCCAACACTCACCTGTGACTCGTCCCGATTCACTCAGATCTGGGCAGGGATGCTTCGAAGGCCTCGAGCTTAGCTCGAGTTTCCTCAACTTGTTGCTTCTCTAGAGCCTCCTCCTCGATGAACTCCTAAATTTCTTTCTCTATAGTAGGCCCTTCCAATAATTATTCCACCGTCGCAACTACTTGGTCTAGCTATGAGCCTTAGTCTTGAATCTCTTCAAAAATCATGCAAGCTTCATCCTGCACCGGCTAGAGTCTTTGTGTCACCTCCATGAATTTGCTTTGGATGGAAATAATTTGTTGTTGGATTGCACGTTGTTCCTGTGATCGCTTCATTTTCTCAATTGCAGTAAGCAACTTCATCTGCGCTTTCACGGTGGATGCTTGTTGCTTCGCCTCCTGGAGTTGAGCTTCCAGTTTCTTCAACTCTAGATCTTCTGCAAGGCACTCATAGGTTTGGGCACTATGATCACTTAGTTGCTTACATTATGAGGTGAGTGCCCTGATTATTTCTGCTTCGCTTTTGGTGATTTCTTCCCTCTCATCGCGCACTTCTTGCGGAGTGCTTGGCACTGCTTGGATTTCTAGCTCCATTACTCTTCCTTGAAGTTGTTGAATGGCTTCGGCGAGCTTCCCCACTTGCATCTCAGTTGACTCTGGTTCCTCCTGTGCCAAGCCCAGCATAGAGAAAAGTGTTTTATTCACTGCCTCTTTGATCACAGTCTTCTCTACGAGAAGTTGGTCTTTGTCTTTCTACATGTTATCTTTGTCCTCCTCAAACATCGCCCTAATTTCATCTTTATCCTACTACGCAACTCGAGTTTTCTCTAAGACCTCCTATTTTTCTTACTTCATGGATTTTGTAGCCTACTCCTTTTCTTCTTGGGCTTGACGAAGTCAAGCCTCTATTGCATCTACCAATATTCGTACTTGGGTGGGCTCATCCCCCAATTCTGCAATTTCCATTGAAGAAGGCAAAGTAGGCACTATGTGGCTTGAGTAGATGGCTTGTTGTATGTCTTTGAGCTCCCTCTCTATTCTATCATAGAGTGGTTTTTTCTTTGCTTCATGTCTCTGCAGTATATCCTCTAAGGCGTCCTCCACAGTTGTGATGGTGAGATTGGCATCATCCACTGTGAGCACATTCTTCGACTGGGGCTTATTGGCTCAGTTCTTCTTTCTTGCTGAGGGTTTCTATGGAGAAACCTTCCTTTTCTTCGATGTTTTGGCCTCAGTAGGGGGATCCTTCGGTGGTGTAATTTCTCCTTTTTCTTTCTTGTCTCCTTCTTCCCCTCCTTCTTGGTTCACTTCGTCTCTACCTCCTCCTGCTGGTGAATCACTTCTACTTTCCTCTGATGTGTTGTCCTCCTCATCAGTTTCAATGTTCTGCACTTCCTCCTTTTTCTTCTTTTTCTTCGCGTTGGCCTGTCCATCATGCTCAACCCGGGTGACCAATGGACTGCCTATGATTTCGGGGTCAGAGAGTTTTGCATCTTCCATTGGTACAAGGAACTCTACTGGCCATTCTTTGGTTATTGTTGGCAGTAGGCCGAAATGGGAAAGAAATCCTGCACGAAGAAGAATGGCAACTAGAAGAGCCCTCGTGGGAAAGAAAGTGTGCAGGAGGAAAGAGACAACTGGAAGGAAGCACAGCACATGCACATGCAATAAGGAGGCGACAAATGGAAGGAAGAAGTGAACGCATGTGGATAAGGAACACTTAACGACAATAGAGTTAGGGTTTTTGGTAAGATTTTTTGTGAAAACGGTTGAAGAGCCTGCTAGATATAAATATAGACAAGAATGTATCAAAAAGAGGTTTGTATATTGTGCAAAGTTTGTGCTTTACTACTATTGTAGAGTTCAACTCGTTTTATGTAATGTTTTGATAAGAGAAATACTTGTAACGAGTGAGCTAAGTGGGAGGTAGATCTCGAGGATCAGATCACAAGCTGAGGAGCCTGGTGCGATCTAGTTCACCTCACAGAGATCTTACCGATCTAAGGAGAATTGTAAGCGCGAGGTGCAAGAACTGCTGAAATACCATAATAAGAGAGCCAAGAGACAAATCTTTGTGGACGTAGCCCCAGGAGGGGAGTGAACCACGATAATACCTGTGTAATGTGATGAATCCATGCATATCTCTATTTACTTTTGTTAGTTAAATGTTGAATGCGATGAATGAATGAGTTATTATACTATTTACTTCATTGTTGTTGCGTTATTAAATCCTAAAGGTTAAATAATAGTAATTTGTAATAAAATCATAAGTAATGGCCTAGAACACAGACCCTCTACCTCCTACTCAATCCTAGGTTGTAAACACCTGAGTCTTACAACCACCCATAAAATCTATCTCATGTGAGACTACACAATGCATTATGTGTATTGTGTTTCCTTCTGGTTCACCAGAAGGGATGATAGTTTTAGGCTTTGTTGGTACCCTGAAAGATATGAACCCCAGGTAAGTAGCGCAGAGTTGTTCATTAGATTAAAACCAACAAATGGTTTTGTTTTCGTTGTAAGAGAAAAAAGAAAGGACAGAGTAGATGAGATAGAACACATCTGGGAAAAAATGAGCGAAACTAGAAGATCGTTGAGTTACTAGAAGGGAATGTTGAGGCCGTGGAACCCCACGAAAGTAGAAATCGAATGCTGGTTGAGAACTAAAGAGCTAGATTTTTCCCAGAAAGATAATAGAAACCCTATCCTGACACCTCACAAATATCTGGATAAATACGTGTTTACGGATTTACACGAAGTCCTTTTCTGTGATTTTCCTCACCTATTGCAGGAGTGGATACTAAGGTTGAAAGATAACCATGCAATGAACTAGATCCAATAGCTAGATTGGACCCCAATAAAGATTGACTAGTTACAACAGGTGAACAATAAATTCACCCACACAGTTGACTTTTGGCTTGATAGTATTGTGGCAGGCTTCATCACAGAACTTGCAGTTGACACAGCGAAGTCATACAGCGCAGCAAAACAGGAATTTCTACACAAACCTCGTGGGAGTTACATTCAATCACTGTATACATCGATTAAAATACTACTCTATAAAAAAGGTGTAATGACGATGGAAGAAGACAGCTAAAATTCCCTGCGTGCATGGGGGAAGGGGGGAAGCACTGACAGAGGGAAGGATAAATGGACAAAGGAGAGGATAAAGGCAATAAGGAGGAATTATTGGACCCGATCTTGATGGATGACGACCAAATTAAGTGGATATTGGAGTCACCTGGAATGACGCTTAGCGGAGTACCCTACCAATATAAGGTGAATACTAAGAAAAGAGCCATATCCGCGAGGGAGGGCTTGGAAAGCGATGAAGAAGAGGTAGAGGTTCTTTGTGCTGTGGAGCAGATTGAGGAAATCATGCGTGCAAAGTATGAGAGGAAAATAAGAGGCCGAAGAATAGGAGGAGAAGATATCCATCCTTTCCATATTAATGTCAGTGTGGAACCCATAAACCCATGTGAAACTAGTACACCAAAGAGAACATCATCGTTTAGACAATCGAATTTCGGAGGAAGTCCGATAGCGAGAATCAAATCTACCATAGGAGCAACAACTGGAGGAGCCAGTTCAGGCAGTACTAGTCAAGTATCTACACCGCGGGGAGGAGGTAGCAATTTAGTATTTAGAATAGCAGGACATGACCCCATGATCAGATTACCATAATTCTGAGGAGAAGCAGCAGAAGCCCCAGAGAAGCATTTGTTCATTTGTGAAAATATGTGGGAGGCAAAACAGATCACGGATGAAGATACCAAACTTGCACAACTAGCGATCACGCTAAGAGACTGCGCACTAGACTAGTACATGAGTCTAGACACAAAGAGTGCTCCTGGGATGACGAGGACACTGGTAGACATCAAGAAGCTATTGATTAATGAGTTCTAGAAGCCAATATTAGAGGACTAGTACATGAATGAAATGATCGAGATTAGACAAAAACCACGAGATTTCGTATGGGAGATTGACCAAAGATTTAAACGATTGAAGGGAAAGTTAAAATACCTTATGACCAATATGCAGCACCGACATCTGTTTTTTAACTCACTACTCCCACTCCTAAAATACCCCTTACGACAACAGAGGTTTCAGACACAAGCCGAGGTGCTACAGGAATCCTTGCAGCTGGAAGAGAACCAGTACCAGCAGACGGACCCGTCCATTGAAGAATTGAAGGAGGATTTGAAGAACCTCACATTTCAATTGAATTAGAACAAGAACAAGGACAAACGAGAAGGTGTTTGGTGCACCACATGCAGGACAGAAGGACACCACAAGAACGAATGTCCAACATTTGTGCAGTATATGGAAACTGGTCTACCAAACCCACTCCCACGAGGAGGCTTATGGTGTGAAATATTCAAGAAACCGAGTCATGACCCTTATCACTACACGATGATGTAGAAGTACCAGACAATTCCCAAGAATTATTATTTCACCTTTTGTAAGTCCGTAGGCCATGATGACAAAGACTGCAGAACTATGGAGCTGATCTGGGAGAGAACATCAGATGCCTACAAGGTACAAGCCAAAATTATGACTGGGCAAGCAACACCACAGTTCAATCAAGCCCCCACTCCATACAATATTGCATAGCAGCAGTACAACAATGTGCAACAACCATACAACAATACATAGTCACAGTACAACCGGGCGCAACCCCAGTATAATACCATATAGTACAACCAAGCACCACCATATAACGCACTGAGAGGGGACAGAGAAGTCTATTGAGGAGGAGGACGAGCTAAAGGCGGCTTTAGATGTGGCAGAGGACCAGTCACATGTCACAACTATCAGCAATCGGGACATTATGCAAGGGAATTCCCACTATCGCCATCAACTTGTATGTATTGTCATGCATCGGATCACAAGACCGAGGAATGATTGACACTGTTAGTAAAGATCTAGGAAAAAAAGAACCAAAACAACTAGAATGTTCAATGGATTTCAACCAAAGCAAGGGAGGATGGATGAAATATCAACATAGTCACCCGTGGAGGAACGAAGACAAGAAACGACACAGCCCAACAAGAACCTACAGAGAATGAGTGGGTAAGGAAGAACACCGAACCAAGGAAGAATTTCGATGCGCCCAAAGAAAAGGATACTTTTAAGGAAGCCAGACAGGAATTTTAGAATAAGGACACAGCATCGACTTCAACTATGCAACCAACCCATGAAGCCCCAGAATACAAAATGTCGCCATCATTGGATCATACCAAAGGAATGTCACTCAAGGGACAAGTAAGTACTATCAAATACTTTTTGTAGTCATGCATCAAAATATTAAGTGATCCTTCATCTATGAAAATATTGAAAAACATCTTAGAGAAATGTAGCAACAAGACAGAACAAAAGCTAGAACGAAATATTGTCAATCACCTACACACAAGGAGAAGAACAAGTAGGGAATTCAGATTGAATGCCAACATTGGGGATTTCAATATGGAGATATCATACTGGACCTAGGATCTTAAGTAAATGTACTACCCAAGAACACCTAGAAATGCATGGGAGAACCAACCTTGGGATATTTGAATGTCCAATTAAAAATAGCGAACCAGCACAGAGTCCTACCAATCAGGAGGTTGAAGGGCATAATGGGAGATATTGATGGCATGCGCACCAAAGAAGATTTTGAAGTCATCGAAATAGTATATGGAACAACACCATACCCGGCACTACTCGGTCTAGACTAGGAATTTGACAACCATACCATAATTAATTTGAAGACAATAAAAATGACATTTCAATCTGGAGATTACAGGGTTATAGCACCACTAGATCCATCAGAAGGGGAAAGGTTCGTAGAACCCACTTCCCTAGACTTAGAGGAAATCGGCCAGTTGTATAGAACAACTACGTGTGAGGAGGATTATGTAAACCCAATTGAAAACGAGGTACTCAATTGGCATAGTATTACTTCATGCGCTACGAATTTAGACATTGGGTTAGAAAATTGGTAGCAGAGACTACATGAAGTATCCAAGAGAATATGTGCAAGAATAGACTGCGCGGTACGATGGATAGGCATAGAAATTGCAAAACCACCCAATTTCCATGGACTTGATGATTTGGAAACATTCTTGACACAATATGAAGATGAAGTATTAGAAAACTAGAGGCTACTAGCACTAGAATTATCACTCAAGGCCACACCCGCCATATGGCAGGGTCCACACAAGGAGACCATCACAAACTCGTACCAATGTAAGAGGCTATTACGCATAAGGTTCGGCGCAGCACAGAAAAATAGCAAACAACAGAAATATGAAGGATTAGGGGCACCAACGAAACACTTGATGGAGTGAGAAATCATGTGTAAATTGACACCACCAGAGGAATGGCCTCACCACTTTATTCATACATTAGAAGGCATACTAGCAAACTGGTATACAGATTAGGAACTGCACAAAGGAACTACAACATGGGTGAAATTGCTGCAAAACTTTACCATCACTTTCTCATTTGATCATGAGAACCCCAACATAGACGCAGCTCTAAAATGAATCAGAGGAGTCATATTCATTGAAGAGCCAGAAGTAGAACTTATTACTGAAGAGCAGTAAGGAAATAAATAGACAGTCAAGGAACTACTGTCATGTTACCAGGTACAGGAAGACATACCGGATGAATATAACCCATGAGACATTCAGATTGCAGAAGTAGACGGCGACACAGACGTGAAGGGACCACAAATAGAATCTGAAGTTATTTTCGTGCCAATCAAGGTAAAGAAATTTAACATCGGCACAGTGGAACATCCCAAAATGGCCAGCGTTGGAGACTACTGGGATGACCCAATAGTAGAAATCATTACAGAACTGTTGCACAAATACAACGACTTATTTCATACAACATTTACAAATATGAAAGGTATAGCAGGCGAAATGGGAGAAATGAAAATACCTCTCATACCCGAAGTGAGACCGATAAGACAATGACCATATAGATTGAACCCTATATGTAAATAGAAATTTAAAGAGGATATTGACTGAATGCTTGAAGCTGGCATAATCAAACCAGTCGAATAATCAGAATGGATAAACACGATGGTCATATTGGACAAGAAACAAGGAAGAGGGATCAGGATATGCATCGACTTGAGGAAGTTGAATGATGCATGCCTACATGACCCATTCCTACACAGTTTACAGATGAAGTGCTAGAGAATGTGGAGGGACATGAAGTGTACTCATTCACCGATGAATTCTCATGTTACCATCATATTAAGATAGCACAGGAGGATAGATACAAGACCACATTTGCAACAGAATGGGGATCTTACCAATATATAATCATGCCCTTTGGACTGAAGAATGCACCAGCAATCTTCTCCAGAGTGGTTATCGTAGCATTTAAAGAATTCATCCACCAGTTTCTCAAAGTATATCTTGACGACTGGATAGTCTGTTGAAAAACCATGTAGAAGTCTTACGCCTGATGCTAGAGTGATGCAGATAATGTCAGATATCACTAAACGTAAATAAATGCATATTTGGAACACCGTTTGGGATACTATTGGGCCATATAGTATGCAAACAAGGGATATTGGTCAATCCAGAAATGATCGTTGTCATCGTTAATTTACTAGCGCCGAAAATAGTCTGTCAGCTACGAGTGATGTTAAGACACACAGGATACTATTGGAAATATATCAAAGGCTATGCTCAGATCACAGCACCAATGGAAAAACTACTAAGTAAGGATACAAAGTATTAATGTAATGATGAGTGTCAACATGGTCTGGATACCATAAATGAAAATATGGTCACTGCACCTATATTAATATTTCTGGATTGGGGAAAGACATTTTATGTGCATGTAGGTGCATTAGCGATAGCACTGGGAGATATCTTAGTGCAGCCAAAAGAAGGAGACTTGGATCACCCAATATCATTTGTAAGCAGAAAACTGTCTGACTCAAAATAGAACTATAACACAATGGAAAGAGAAGGCCTAGATATGGTTTACACACTTCAGAAGTTCAGACACTACTTATTGGGAAAACATTTTAAGATGTTTACAGATCACTCAGCCCTAAAGTACCTAGTCAACAAACCAGTGTTGGGGGGGAGAATATGTCGATCGTTACTGTTATTTCAGGAATTTTACTTCGAAGTAATCATCAAACCAAGAAAACTAAATGCAGGCCTTGACCACCTATCATGGGTCACAAATGGAGAAGAACCCACAAGCTTAGAAGACAACTTTCTGGATGTATAGCTATTCTCGGTACAAATTGCTGATGAATACTTCGTAGAGATAATTCATTACTTAAGCACAGGTACCACACCGTAAGAGTATACCACCACACAGAAGAAGAACCTGGTAGTTTAGGCAGCCGACTATCAACTGATCGCAGGACATCTATATAAAATGGGCGCAGATAGCATTTTACGAAGGTACGTGCTTCAGCACGAACCACCAAGGATTTTATCAGAAGCCCGCGAGGGATTGGCAGAAGGAAATTATGCAGGAAAAGATACCATGCAGAAGGTACTCCACGCAAGACTATGGTGACCAACAATCCATAGGGACTCGAAATAATACTGTCAGGGATGCGATGTCTGTCAAAGGGTAGGCAAACCCAACATAAGGGATGAGATGTCATTATGACCGCAAGTGACACTATAGGCATTTGATAAATGGGCAATAGACTTTGTGGGACTTATTAACCCACCAGCCAAGAGAACAGGGGCAAGATACATCATCACCACAATGGAATACCTAACAATATGGGCAGAAGCCGCACCAGTAAAGGATTGTAGCACAAAGACCATTGCACACTTTTTATTCAAACAAGTAATTACTAGGTTTCGGTGCCCAAGAGTTATGATGAGTGATCAAGGCATGAATTTCATAAATAGTCCCATCCACATGATGCTTGAAGAATTTGAATTTCACCACTAGAAAATCACACCGTACCACCCACGGGTGAATGGCACAGTAGAATCCTTCAACAAAGTTCTAGAGAACGCACTAACAAATATCTGTAACATCAACATAGACGAATGGGACCTCAATGTACCAGCAATATTATGGGCATATCAGATGACATCTAATAATTTGATAAGGCACACACCATTCAAAATCGTATACGGCCAAGAAGCGGTAGTACCATTGGAATTTTTAATACCCAGCTTACACGTAGCCGCTATCACGCAAATGACAGAACGTGGCGCGATACAAGAAAGGTTGTATCAGCTATTAGAAACGGAGGAAGACCGAATCCTAACAGGATTCCATCAACAAGTGTAGAAGGCCAGAGATAAAGCATGGCACGATCAACACATTAAGAAGAAGACTTTCATGGAAGGAGATCTAGTATTCCTCTGCGACAACAAATCGTTTCAGCACCCAGAAAATCTAAGAATGCATTGGTTAGGCCCATACGAGGTAAAATATGTAATATATAGTGGAGTTGTATAGTTAATAGATCTAGCAGGCATAGACCTTTGAGGAATGATCAACGAGAGCCGACTGAAGTTGTACAAGGACAGTCGACCACCCACCGTGCAGTAAAAAAAAAAAAACACGAAAAATCCACAGGACGCTCGAAACACGAATGCAGTAAAGGCAAGAGTAACGATCACACGCCTAAGAAAAATGAGCGGGAAATGGAAAGTCGACAAAAGAAGGATGATAGGACAGCACGAAGCAGAATTAAGGCATGGCAAGGACTGATGGAACGTCACATTAAACACACCAACTGGAAATGGATAGAGAAGCGTAATGGCAAGTACAAAACTGCCGCACATGCATTGAATCCATAGTTATGGTGCATCAATCGCATCATGGAGAAAGTGTCTTTGATAAGCTTCAGGATAACCCCATACAACATACGAGCATGGAAGCAACTTTATTATTCATGAAAAAATAACACAGAGAGAGCAACAGTAGCTCGAATGAATAGAGAGAGATCACAGTCCTCTACAGAAAAAATATGCTCGACACTCACCACTATGGCACCACCGAAGTCCGTTGAACCAGGCTCAACTGCCAGGCCAACCAGAGTTTAAACTAGGTCATGAGGACCGTTGGAAGAAAACGAGTAGCAACAATTGGAGATCGTCGATATCGATGAGATCCCATCCCCAGAGATACCACCGGTGAGCCCTACACCGATACTGGAAGAGATTCAACAGCCAAAACCAGAGGAACTGAAAGAAGATACGCAAGCATAACCGCAGGAACCTCTGAATGAAGAAGTGGAACCTCAACAGGAAGTGCAACCAGAAAGCACCAAACCAGTCACGGAAGTTAACGACACGACACAGAATCAAGGATTAGAAGGGAAATCCGATGAGTCGCAGGTACCCAACCTTGGTCAACAGATAGAAGAGACCACGAGAACTACCTCGGCTTGGCCAGAATGGCTTACAGGGAAACAAACAAGAATTATTGGAACTTTGTACCAACCACCACAGCAGGAATATAGAATTATGATACCAAGCTCACCTCATAAGAAACCAGCAGCAGAAATTGTGCTACCACGCATACCAGAGGGAATATGGGTAGATTCATAGTTACTAGGTCACTTTGGAAGCTCAAGTATTTTGACCATGATGTCTCAGATGACACTAAGTACCCAAAACTTGCACCCAGAGTGTTTATGCAAAACATAGTGGTCAACCAACTTGGAGAAACAATCATCCAACCACATCAGTGGGCAATTGGATTGGACCGAACCGGCATTTTAGGATTGTTACAACTCCCACACTTTGGCAGAGGCCAGTACGCGACAACATGCGTCAAGAAGTTGTTCGAAGTTATGCATGGAGGGGATATATGGATGGACAGACTTGCCCCCATAACAGTGGACCTTATCGCACAAATAACAGAACTACCCAATTGGGCTATGGATCCTGCACTGATTCTAGATGATAAATCCAAGGAAAAAGTGTTAGCAGAGGAAATGAAGAATAAATATGGCACAAAGAGGGGGACAAGAGGCATTATAATCAAATGGATCAACAACCCAGCAACACAATTGGGCGCAAATATCTTAGCCTGTAAGTTGCTCAGAAAATGCCGCAAAGATGAAGTACCAGCAGGAGTCATCGCAGTTGCAGCTCAGTGCATAGAAGGCACCTTCGTGAGATGGGTGCCTTATCTGTTAAACTTATTCCAAGTGGAATGCATGGATGCATAGGAACTTGGTACAGAATTTCATTACTCATGGCTGATAACCCTTATAGGCTTCATGGGATGGAAGGAACTAGAATATGTAGTGTTTTCTATGAGACCACAGCCAGAGGAAGCAATATATCAAGTACTGGTATCAAGGCCACAGACCAGACAGAATAGGGAGAATGGAATCATCTTTGAAGCATACCTACAGGATATGAAGGAAGTTATTAACCGATCATGGAGAATAACACCAAAAGTTGTCGCATGATATGGGAACATCTCTAACTTCTGGGCAACATGGCTAGCCATGTGGATAAAACCAAGGCAGGATCCCAATAAACAGTGGCTATCGATACGTTATTGCATCACAGAAGGTGATATAGACATGGTCATCAACGAATGGCCTACTGAATGGAAGATCACATCCATTCCTCGGGAAGTACCGGAAGGACCCGCAGAAGGAGGGGCAATGCAGGAGGAAACACAGCCTCCGCAAAAACCAGTGCCCAAGAAACCAAGGATGGGACAAAACAAACCAACTCCAACAAGAAAAGGGTTAAAGCAGATAGGAACCTAAAAGGAGCAGAAAGAGACCAACGAAAACCCAAAACAAGCCAATGGAATGCAAGAGATCACCCCAAACCCCATCGCACAGGAGCCCGGGGGAAATAAGAGATCTCTCATTGTGCCTTTGATGAGCATCGCCAGACCTGACGATCATGGAGGATGATGGATAAATTATCGCCATAATGGTCCAGGATTGTCTGGCGGAACACTTCAACCACACAGCACATCATAGGGATAATCTACAGAAAGAGTTGGCAAAAGTAATACAACTCCTCAAGACACTCGGAGAAGCCCAGAGAGAAAATAGTAGCAAAGGCATAGGGTAGTCGACAACACAAACCAACAAAAGAGTGGATATCGAAGAATGAAACCCAACCCTCCCAATGCCACATGCAAATGCAACAATCCACATAAAACTGATCATGTTGTGAATGGATGAAATAGTGGGATAAACACAACTGAAGGATTTGGACCACATTCAATTGGTCTTGACACGGATTTCTTCAAGGGAACTGCACAAATTACAGGTTAGCGTCGACCACGAGATGAAGTATCGGGCACATAAGGACTTAGTCGAGCTACAGAAAGCAACAAAGTAGTAGGAAGTGCTGGAAAAAGAGTACGAGCAGGCCAAATCTGAAACTCAGAAGGAGATAGAACACAGGAACAAATTGGAACGCAGGGTGGGAGAAATTTTTGGGAAACTTACAAACACTGCGGAGGGAAATGAACTCCCAGCCACAGAAAATATCGACCAGATTGCATAGGAAATTGCACAATACCAGAAGGATATCGGGGATCTCCGAGAACATCTAATACCAATGACTCCACCAACAGTAAAGGAGCAAAGGAGGCAAGCAGCAACAGCGCAATTACAGGAGATGGAGAAATAGGTTAGCACAGTAGCTGACTTGCATGACAAAGCACTGCAACTTTGGACAAGAATGGAGGAGGATTCATAGGTTCAACGCTGGGACAAGGAAGAGGAAAGGATCAATGCAGTGATCCAAGAACTTAAGAAGAACAAAAATACCATACCAATCCTAGAACGCGTAAAGGGGATGCAAGAGTTGAAGAAGATGCATGCAGAACTCATCACTGTGGAGACACAGAAATAGGAGCGGTAGGATCAAATAGAACCGTTACAGGAACGGGTAGCAGAAGTACTCGCACATGCAAAAGCAGATAGAGAACATATGGCGCAAACACAAGAAGAATGTGCAGGACTACTGAGCGACGAAGTGATCATTCAGGTAGTAGAAACCATTAAGGAGAAGACCGCGCAGGCACTGAAAACAGCATCAGAGTCAAGGGAAAAGTTCTAGATGATCACTGAAGAGATCGAGGGAGCTCAGAAATATTAGATGACTTGGGACGAGTCACATGTCAGTGTTGGGGGCCTATTGGCAGTAGGTTGAAATGGGAAAGAAAGCATGCATGAAGAATAATGACATCTGGAAGAGCCATCGTGGGAAAGAAAGTGTGCAGGAGGAAAGCGACAACTGGAAATAAGCACATCACACGCGCATGCAAGAAGGAGGCGATAGTTGGAAGGAAGAAGCGAACACATGTGCAGAAGGAAGGCCTAACGAAAGTAGAGTTAGGGTTTTCGGTAAGATTTTTTGTGTAAATGGTTGAAGAGCCTGATAAATATAAATATAGGTAAGCAGGTATCAAAAAGAGGTTCGGATATTGTACGAAGGTTGAGCTTTACTACTGTTGTATATTTCAACTCGTTTTATGTAATGTTTTGATAAGAGAACTACTTGTAACGAGTGATATAAGTGGGAGTTAGATCTTGAGGATCAGATCGCAAGCTGAGGAGCCTGGTGCGATCTAGTTTGCCTCACAAAGATCTTACAGATCTAAGGAGAATTGTAAGTGTGAGGCGCGAGAAATGCAAAACTACCATAATAAGAGAGCCAAGAGCCAAATCTTTGTGGGCGTAGCCCCGGGAGGGGGTGAAGCGTGGTAATACCTATGTAATGTGATGAATGCATGCACATCTATGTTTACTTTTTTTAGTTAAATGTTGAATGCGATGAATGAATGAGTTATTATATTGTTTAGTTCATTGTTGTTGTGTTATTAAATCCTGAAGGTTAGATAACAGTAATTTGTAATACAAATCATAAGTAATGGCCCAGAATGTAGACCCTCTACCTCCTACTCAATCCTAGGTTGTAAACAGCTGAGTCTTACAGCCACCCATAAAATCTATCTCGGGTGAGACTGCGCAGTTCATTTTGTGCGTTGTGTTGCTTTCTGGTTCACTAGAAGGGCCGATAGTTTTAGGATTTATTGGTACCCTGAAAGATACGAACCCCAGGTTAGTAGCGCCGAATTGTTCAGTAGGTTAAAACCAATAGTGATCTCCTCCATGTCTTCATCGATCATGTTGTAATAGGACTGCAGATCCTCCTTACTTTCATCCTTGTGCACATTGATGTAGATAAAGTGTCGAACTGCACGAACCTTTGCTAGCGGCATGTACTGATGCAAAGTGTTGGGTTTCATCCATGGGAATGCTTCAATAAAATGCTTCAGTTGTAGGTAGTAAGCATGGAACACCATGTTCGATTGCCACTTCTTCACCATATCATTTGTGTACCACAAGGTGGAGAACCTTGCGGCCAACGGCTCCGATGGCTCGACTTCCAGGAAGGTTGCTCCTTCCAGAATTTTCTAGGAAACAAATGAGATCAATACCAGTAGCCAACTAAAATGAAACTCATATCCCTGATATTTCTCCAACTCGTTGATGAGGTAACTCACCCAGTTCATCTACATTCCTTCTACACACTTCCCTATGAGGTCTACGACAAATCCAGTGACCTGCGTTATACAGTTCTTTCTAATGAGCTTACCAGCTATAAGATGACAAGATAGGTGCACTGCGCCATCTTGGATGGAGGCTACCTTGTAGCCTCTCTTTCCCTTCTCTACATCGACATAGGCTTCCTTTATGCGTTGTGTCAAGGAGCGATCTGCAGCCTTCCCTGGTTAGAACTATTGAGGGTCCAGTCCCTAAATGCTCAGTCTTGTGATGAGGCGGATCAGTGTCGGATCCACAATGATGCTCCTGTAAAGCCAAACATAACCTCCATGGTATCACAACAGGAGGATTTTAACACAAGCGTTAACCTCCTGATGTCGGTTGAAGTGGGGGATCTTCATTACATTCAAGATCGTGGATTGTGTGAGCTCCTTTATCCACGGCTGGGAGACTATGCGTGGATTCTTCCTAGTTGTCTTCATCAAGTACCTATACGATGCGAGGATCGCATAGTTCTTCCTGTCTCCGAGGTTGAATTCGTTGTTCTTCAGCATTGGGATGTCCTAACTAGGGTCCTACTATGTGTATCCCCTTCGGGATGTATGCAATGATCAACATGTACTCGAAATCCTATGGGATATTGTCACAGTTCACCATGCCAGCCAAAAGCGGGATATAGTTTGGCAAGACTGACGGGATCTACTTCATGTTAGCCAGATCATTGTGGTGCTTGCTTCACTTCTCAGCAGTGCACCCAGAACATCGTCCAATCAATGGGGATGCTTGCAATCCGCTAGTCGACGATGCTTGTATTCCCACAGACATGACTCTCTCAGTCATGAGGTCTACAAGTATTTCCTCCATAGACTTCTCTAATGTGTTATGTTCACCCAACATTCACACTTGTAATAAATCAGGTAAGCGAACGGACAAGAAAGGAACTCATATGGATGGCAAGGTCTAGAAAGCATAACGTGATACAGTGGGTTCTATGTTAGCTCGGATATCACGGTTTGCAAAAAGTGGTCCCGGTGCATCATCCGACGGGTTAAATAAGCAATGTCGTAATGGATTACTCCAATGGGTAGGATGATGCATATGGATATCTATGGCCACCCACCTTTTCCAACTTGCTCAAAACAGTTTTCTAACAATTTTGGCAATTTACTATTTTTAGCAGTTTTAACTTACGGGGCCATTTTGAGGGCCTAAATGAAGGTTTTTCGGGATCGAGTTCCTAAATTATAATTGAAGGCATAATTTATGCCCCAAAATGAATATCCTTGATGATACCTTTCCAACGAGCTATCACACGCCTAAAACGGAGATCGTATGCAAAAGTTACGACCCCAGGAAGTTGATGTACTAACTTACCC